>JAQGAD010000512.1:0-36350 GCA_034696625.1 Isotomurus palustris | reverse complement strand
CTGCCTGCTTAACTTCTCAACTTGCCCTCCTAGTCTATGCGATAGGCCCTAGCCAAGAGTTTCAGGTTTGGACGGATTCTATGAAATATTCGGGCTTTTCGGTGTTAGAAAAATTAGAATTGGAGTTCGGTGTGAGACAAAATTACAGGTTTATTTAGATTTTACGTAAGCATTTATTTCAGTTTCTTAGATGGAGCCTTTCCGGAGGTTCGCAAGATGAACAACAAGTGGAGTGTGAGGTATATGAATGATAACCCGAAAACTCCAGTTGCGATATAAGTGAGCGGAGATGTAATATCTAATCTGTCGATTATCATGAGTCCCGTGATATTGCGGATTGTTTCCAATACGATTCCAATCCATCGCTTCTCTAAGACAATGCCGAGACTTGTGATGGAAAATAGTACAGCGAATATGGACGATACAACAGTTAGCTGGTTGAGAACCTTAAGTAGATTGCCATAAAATATACCGTTCAGTTCACATTATTCATGTCATTTGGCATGTTCGCATTGAATAGCGCTTAAAATAGGCTGGATATATAAGGATTAAAGGAGTGTGAAGGAACTAACCATAGCATTTTTGGCTATGTAACTGAACCCGACAATGACAATCAAGAAATGGACCATTACATATGTATTCTCGTGCCAGGAAATTCGGATGTCAAATTTTTCCCTGTTGGGAATCTAAAGTTCAATATATTCAATATATTATTACAAGACACGAAAACAGCGAAGTAAACGTAGCAAATCCTCAATTACCTCTGGAACGTCCATAGGATCTCCTAGTCTTGGCTTACCTGGAGTCCAACCAGGACCTTTGAACCAAGCACTAAGTTTGTGCGACAACTCTGTATACTGTTTGCTTTTGTTCCATACCTTCGCTATGTAGAAGAACTATACAAACAGGGCTAATTTTATGTAATTTTACAGAATAATAGTTGGTGTGGATCCAGTTACAAAGATAAGTTTCATCTTCATCACATACCTGTCCATAAAGTGGATTGAAAGATTTGAATTCTTCTACCAGGCCATAGTGAATCTTTTCACCTGGTTTTTCTTCCTGAAAAGTTCCAAACATTCTATCCCATATAATGAGAACACCAGCATAGTTCTTGTCCAAACAATAGCGGTTACTCCCTGAGGAAAAGTTGTGCATTAATGAATCGGTTTTTATTGTGGGTTGTATATAACTTTTAATGTTTGTCACATACCATGATGGATACGATGATGCTTGGGTGTGTTCAAGATGTACTCTAAAGGACCTAATGATTCTATTAGTTCGGTGTGAATCCAAAATTGGTAAAGAAGATTAAATTGCTGGTGAATTATGTACATAGGTGGTGGTACGAAGAATGCCATGGGCAAGTAGATAATCCATGCGGCAATTACTTGAATACCCGATTGGCGTAACGCAGTCGATAGATTGTATTCTTCGGAACTATGATGCACTTGATGTGTTGCCCACAGTATGTTGATCTCTGGTGATTAAAAAAAAACCTTGCTCAATCGGATTTAATAAGATATTTATCAAAATGGTACATGGAATGTAGGTACCATGAGCCCCTCTATGAAGCCAGTAGAAGCCGAGGTCGGTAACTATTGCTGCGATATACCATGTTATTGGGGAGTCCCATGGAAGTTCAAGGATTCTCCAGTTGTCATAAATTTTTATGTACACGTAAGTCTCTAGACCTTTGCCTAGAACTCTAAATGTATCAATACACGTATATTCGTATAAAAGTCTACGCAGTCTACAGAACAAAAATATGCTTCCTTACACGCTGCATGTCAAGAACAGGCCATGAGAAATCGAGGTGACTCCATCGTTGATTCTAGTTCGACGCTTTCCTTGCAAAACTTGCACAACATATTCCAATATCATAAAAGTAATGAAGTACGGAATAGCCTACGCCAAATAATTAAATAACGAATATTCAAAAAATTATTTTTAATCTCTATATATAAATAAATTCTAACTATCTCACTTGAGTAACGAAATCTGGGACTTCTGGAATCGATTTATATGATGTTTCACGCGGATTAACTATGTAAAAAAATCTCCCAATTCCTTTCAAAACCTCCATCTTTTAGTACACTAAAATTTCGTTTCGCTTAAATTCCAATTAGTTTCCACTAACTTGAGAGTCTGACCTTGTCAATCCATACCCCGTACAACACATACATTTAACTTGTGTAAATCCAGCTTTTCACCCATCTCTATCTTATGATGCATATTTATCTGTCATATGTAGGTTTGTGAACTGTGGATGAACGTGATATGATAGTGACAATCAGTGAACGAAAATATCTTCCAATACAAGAGCGAGGACAGGGCTACAATTACAACCCAATCTGAATTTGAACATACATTTCGAGCGCAGCATTTGCATGACTGTGAGCTGCTGCTTGACCTTATTTACGATTCCATATAGCTGATAAAGTTGGTAAGAAATGTAGAATGTCAATTAAAATTGATTTTATTTTTCAACAAGTTCATTGCAATACTACATAATCAGTAACTTTATCTGTATTTTAATTATTGTTGAAAAAAAAACAATCGGTCCAACTCAAAGTCAGTCAACTTGACTACGTGAAGAAAGTAATATTATAATAATAACATGAAATAAATCTAAACACCACAAAACCCGAGATTACGCTGGGAGAAGGTCGAAGTCGTCTGAAACGTGCACCATTGGGACCTGATGCTCATCTATTACAGGAGTAGCTTTCGGTTCACACAGTCCAACCTCCTTCATTTTCCATTCCCAGTCCATTTTCTGCACAGCATGCAAAGATTCCGCTTCATTGTGATGTCTCAAGAGCATTTGCTCCTATCAAAAAAGTAAAAATATATCATTATTGATCAAAATCAAAACTATTTCCAATTTAAAGCAAAGGTACTCAGCATACTTTGATCTTGTCCCATTTATCATCGACATCTTGCAACCAAGATAAAAATAGGCGACCGTTGTATCTGGATCTCGCGTTGATATCCTTTTCTTCTTGCTCAGGCGTTAGCAAGTTGTACACCTATAATTGTAATGATTTTATGCCTCAATAGGGATTGTTTTAACCACTAAAACAGAATTGGAATAATATCATCATACCTCTTCGTCCTTGAGAATGGTGCATACTGAGAACGGAAGTGTTTGATTGTGAAGTGCTCTTGCGGCCCTACCATGCACACGCAAGATTTCCTGCTCTACGCATAAAACCAGCTTTTCTTTCTCCACTAAGTGTTGCAGTCTTAATTTGTGACGATCTTTTTCTTGGTCGATGAATATTTCCTTCATCTGCTGTGCCAAACCAGGGGGAGGATTTAGTAACGGAACTGCCAGTCTTGAGTTTGTATTTCCATGTAAAACGTAGGTCCCTCGATTCATCAAGTAATCTTTGAAACCTTTAGGAGGTTTGGGTGTAACTGGAAACAAATTTCTCCTTCGACGGGCTATCTACACACCACATATTAAACCAAACAAATTAGAGACCGCAATTATTACATTTACAATTTATGCACTGATTTGTTTACAGAAGAGCCTAACCTGCTTTCGAATATTGAGGTACATTTCAAAACAATTCATCATTGGGGGATGCTCGCTAGCAGTTGGGGCAACAGATGCTGCGCTCTGAGCTGCTTCAGCTGTTGCTAATGAATCGGTGTTACCAGATGAAGTTGCAGCAGACGGTCCGACGCTGCTACTCGTTGCAGTAGACGAAGAAGCAGCAGCAGATACAGCTGCAGCAGCGGGTTCTTTAGTATCTTTTGATTTCATCTTCCGCTTCCTCGGATGAAGTTCAACTGGCTCCGTAGTGTCCATTTTTTCATCTTGTTTCTATCAAATTACCATTATCATCATTAGCATTGACATGATGGTCTATGTCAAACAATAAGCTTTATTCTAAAAACTACTAACACAACTTCCTTTCTCTCCACCGCGCGCATCAGAATAATTGTGAAAACTTATAAAATAACATGCTAATATTAGAGTTCCGTCTACATATTTGCATTATTTTGAGCTCACTGCTGATTTTATTGCATGTGAAAACACAAATGAATTCATGAAACTACCAGAATATTATAGCGTTTTGATTTTGAAAAGATATTCCAAGCTCATGCATACATGTAAATCGGTTTTCGTTTTGTACCTGATCATCTCCGTGCTGACTTGTACTCGGCGAAGGACAAGCGCTTGTTTTAGGAGAAATACTGTTAGGAGAATTGGGTGTTGCTGCTGCACCACGAGTTTCTGCAAGTCTCTGGGAATGTCTTGTCATTCGCACAGGCTTCTCTTTAATACCAGAAGTAGAATTTGATGAGGTATCCTTCTCCGACTTCGACGACGAATTTTCACGCTCAGGTTTTCCTTCATCCTTGCCATCAGACGCTGACGAACTTACTCCCGATCTTTTTCCCGATTCTTTTATTTCATCACCTGTGCTACTAGCACTACCTCCTTTCGATTTTTTTGTACTTCCACTATTAGAATTTGGAGCATCTGGAACTGCGGCAGCTGAAGACGGAGCTGGTGGGGAAGATGAAGAAGACGGCTCTTTAGCAGATTTGTCAGCACCGGAACTTGAGGTACTTGCGGAAGACGCAGCAGTTCCAGCATGGGTTGAGCTGACTGACGATGTAACTGTACTTCCTGAAGATGTTGTTGCAGGAGTGGTGGACTGTGGAGACACCGACGCTTTACTGCCATTACCGTCAGCAGTTCCTCCATTTCCATTCGTTGACGATTCTACTGCAGGAGGAGTGCCTCCAGTATTAGCAGTATTTGGTTTCTGATCAGAAGATCCTTTTACAGGATCTTTCGCTGCGTTAGCTGTCCCTTCTGAAGTAGTTGATGAGACTACGTACGGAAATCCAGCACTTCCCGATAAGCCATGCGATGACTCATCATCTTTAGCATCTTTGCTATTGGACCTGGCTCCGATGGTTGAAGCAGGAGCTGATGCTACAGATGACGAAGGGTGCGACTGCAGGACAATTTTAAGAGGGGGGACTTTAGGACCACTGCCGCTATTTCCTACCGCTGAATTGCCATCGCTTGAAACAGGTTTGCTGGAATCTGCTTCTGATGAAGGTTCTGTTTTATTACCTTCCGCAGACGTATCAGTTTTCGCTGTTACAGACTTTGCTTCTTCAACGTTTACCTCCGGAGTAGAGCTGTTAGCAACACTGGGAACAGTTGTGGACGTTTCCGGTGTGGTCAAGGCTGCAGATGTCGGTCCAGATGAAGAACTTGAATTAGTATTCTTATTATTGTTACTTGGAGCGTCTTTCCCACCACTAGCTGAACTAGATGTCGGAGCGGAACTGGAAGTAGTTTTTCCTGACTTAGATGAACCAGACCCAGAGCTACTGCTACCAACACCACTACTTCTTCCACTAGAAGGTCCTGAAATTCGGCCCGAACTGTTTCCTGTTGACGACGAGGTGGTCGTACTAGGACTTTCACTTCTGTTACCTTCTTTCGAAGCTGGAAGTTCCTTGCGCATCTTCTTGCGTTTATGATCACCTCCTGAGTTAGTTGTAGATTCAGATGAGTCGATTTCACCAGTTACTGTTCCTCCGCTTCCACTTCCACTGATAGATGAAGCAGCAGGTCTTTTCATTCCTGAACTACTACTAGCAGTGTCTTTTTCTACCCCTCCAACCGCCGATGAGGATACAGATGAAATTCCTGATACTGAAGATTTAGTGGAGCTTGCAAAATTTTTCTTGCTGTCCTTACCGTTTTCTTTTGTGCTTGTCGACGTCTTACTGTCAGTCACAGAGTCAGGTGAGGATTTTGTTACTCCCGAAGGTGCATCTTGAGCAGCTACAGCTTTAGCAGGGGGGCTGTGATTATTTGAGCCTTTAACTGATGAGGTCTTGGACAAGGCTCCCACGCCGAGAGATATTGTTACACTGGACAACCCAGTAGCGGATACCGAAGCAGTTGTTACGGGAGGCTTGGCAATTTCAGACGTAGATACTATTGGGCCTGTTGTAACTATTGTTGGGATAGGATTGCCGATCAAAGTACTAGGACTTGACGTAGTAACTGCTCCTGTCGTTCCTGATGAGGATGAAGTACTTGCTGAACTACTAACAGATACTGTTGTTGTTGTCACGCTTAGATTTGCAGAAGAAGCAATCGACGACGAAACAGTTGACGAAGAAGTTGTACTCGCAGCTGTTGATGGCGTTGCTAAAGAAGAATCTTGCTTGCTACTTGATCCGGAAATGGTAGTTAATGAAGACGTATTTTTGCCTGAAGATTCGGATGATGAAACGGGTTTTGACGATGAGGGTTCCATTATTTACTCACGCTTCTGAAATTAAAAATATTAAAAATTAATTACTACACATAGCAGATGAAGTTCATGCCTTCATGGAATCCAATAAGACTATCGGACAAATTACAATTGCCCACAAGACAAGACTTTAAAGCGAACACACTCCTTGAAGGCTGCTTGGTCAAGCAAAAGCTCCATAAAAGAAGCGTTAAACCATATACTTACGAGAACTACAGGGATTTTATTTCAATGCAACAGTTGGAACTTTTCGTAAATGTAAACTTTTCAAGGCATTACTAAACAAACCCAAAGCACTGAAATTGACCACTCGCCACTAAGTCCCTTAACCATAACAAAGCAAAAGAACAACACCATTGAAGTATACAAAACCTTAAAAAAAACATTGAAGCCATGCAGCACCAAATGAAATAAAATCGATGAATTACATTTTCGAACGGATCCTGTAAAATACAAAACAGTTTTACAATTTCGAAACTTTTCTACACGCAGCGTCATTCATTAAATCCAAGTCACTGCAAAAATGTAGTATAATAATAATGGAGTATTAGGCATTCTCAACATTAACATGCGTATGAATGTGTACAATTATTCATTTTAATTATTACTGATTAATCAAAATACTCAATTATCCACAACATTTTGCTTGAAGTGTGATTTTACCATAGATAATTGTCCATTCTGGTTTTGGTGCACGCAGCAGTGATTCTTCTTTCTTGCCATGTCCTCCTTATCCAAATTGATGCAAGCAAACCACAACACACACACAACAACTGACACCTTATATAGAGGAGTTGCAGCTTCCAACAGAGATCTAGGTAACGAGATTCGTCGACCGTCGACTTCTTGTGAAGGAAGTAAAAAATGTGTCGACACCCTCCACCCACCCAAAACACGCCGAAGTAAACAACAACCCAGAAGAAGAGTAAGCAGAGACAGAGGAAGGCGAGAGGAGGGGGTTTTGAAAGACACGGAGAAATCTCACGCAACTCGCAGCAGAAACTTCGTCAATCAACAAACCACACCAACCACCCCAGAAGAAACTGACCCGAGCACCCAAACAGCAATTAAACTAGTGTATAATGAAGTTAATTACTTTGCTGTAATCTGCAGTGTCTCACTAATAATAATTAATAATACTGAGCGAGGATGTCGCTGTCAAAACTTAATGCGGCAGTGGCGAACAAGTCCCTTAAGGGTATAAGTGATGGAAGTGTAGTGCAACGATTGGTGAGACAGATGGGTAGTTTGGTCAAGTCACTGGAGAACTCTTTTGGTCAAGGGTCACCACAACAGGTGACCGTGAGGAATTTGAAGACGCTGAGTACTACAAGTAGAAGTACAAGTATGGGATTGAATAACGGAGGGGTTGGATTGAACAGTTGTTGCGTAAAGAAGCCACGCCTACCACTTGTCCACCACCAAGTTCAAAGTGGAGGAGGAGTGTTGTTTCCTATGTTAAGTCAGGTGCGTACCCTTTGTTCATAGCTTTTTTTCAGATTGGATGCATTTTATGAAGATTGTGTGGGTGCGGGTGGCTGGTGGTGTGCAAATTAATAAAATTATGTTTTGTTTTTTAGGCGGAGAGTTATTTTTTGAAGGTTAACCAGATATGCTCGTTCCATACGTCCGTGAAGTGTGGGAGTAAAGAGGAGTCAGGTCGGGGGACGCGACCTCCTCAGAAACATGATGAGAGGTCAGCTTCTTCTGGCGATTCTTCCGGCGGTGGAAATAATAATAACAACAACAAGAATGATGATGATGACAAGTTGTCGTCGCTGTTGGTGAAAGCCTTCTTATGGATGCTAACTGCTTACATGTTTATTGCTGTAGTTTCACTTATCTTTCCGGGAACAAATCAACCTGAGGTATGGTGTATGGTAGAAATATTATGTGAAATTATAACCACTGAATTGTGTATGGATTGTTTTTTTATGGCAGATTGTACGGTATGTTTCATGGAATGAATTCCTTCATCACATGTTGGCGAAAGGTGAAGTAGAAGAGATAATTATAAGACCAGATATGGATATTGTAACTATCATTTTACAGGATGGAGCTGTGGTAAAAGGTCGAAGGGTATGTGTTACTTACTTAGTTAACTGAATAATCAGTTCGACTGAAGAAAAAATTTTAATTGGGATGTTTCATTGGCTAGGTTGAGCACAAGACTTACCATATGAACATTGTGGATATGAGCAAGTTTGAAGCGAAACTACGTGAGGCAGAAGAACGCCTCGGAATCCGACCGGAAATGAGAGTGCCTGTTGTGTACGAGCGAAATTCTGATACTGCCGGGAAATTGCTAGCGTCGATAATGGTTGTTGGACTTTTATTGGCCATTTTAACTAGGAGCAAGACGTTCAAGAGTCCTATTAGCATGGATTCGTTTGTAAGCTGCTTAAAAATGCGACTCCTCTGCACATATTATAATAAGATCAGACGGAATAAATATTAGTATAATTTTGGTAGATGCAAATGGGGAAAGCGAAATACACTTTAGTTGACCCTCTTGGTCGTGGCAAAGGAGTTAAGTTCGCTGACGTCGCTGGACTTAAGGAGGCAAAGCAAGAAGTGATGGAATTTGTGGATTACCTGAAAAGACCACAAATATATAAAAGCTTAGGTGCTAAAGTACCCAGGGGAGCCTTGCTACTAGGTATTAAGAAAAGTGCTCTTTATAATTCACGATTCTTTTTACTTGAGGACTGACGGTTAATTCTGAACATCTTTTATAGGGCCACCGGGTTGTGGAAAAACTATGCTGGCAAAGGCTGTAGCCACTGAAGCAAATGTTCCTTTTCTATCAATGAATGGTTCTGAATTTATAGAAATGATTGGAGGTCTAGGCGCAGCAAGAGTTAGGTTAGTAAAATTAATGTTTCAGATGATTTTTCATTGCATGGTTTCATATTATCATTTGGGACTCGAAACCATTTTCTACAGGGATCTGTTTAAGGAAGCTAAGAAACGGACACCTTGCATAATTTATATAGACGAAATCGATGCAATTGGCCGAAAACGTAGTGGTGGTTCCGGAGCAGCCGATGGAGCAGCGGGTGAAGGAGAACAAACACTGAACCAACTTTTAGTCGAAATGGATGGAATGGCGACAAAAGAAGGAGTGCTTGTCTTGGGTTCTACAAATCGTGCAGATGTTCTGGACAGAGTACGTAATCCTAAGTTTTGCGTATAGTCTGGGCAGTAGTAATTCTTTAATTGTACTTTATTTCAGGCATTATTGAGGCCTGGACGATTTGATAGACATATCTTAATTGATTTACCAAACGTTGAAGAAAGAAAAGAAATCTTCGAACAGCATTTAAAATGCATCAAACTAGAAGCTGTGCCTTCGAAGTATTCTAGAAGAATGGCTCAGCTAACTCCAGGATTCAGTGGTTTGTGACTAAGGATAATTACATCTGTCCACGGCGGCGGGCGCAACAGTTCACTTTCAACATTTTAAGTTGTGGTTTTAGGAGCTGATATTGCAAATGTTTGCAATGAAGCAGCACTTTTTGCTGCTCGACATAAACAAAAGCTAGTCAAAGGCTCTGATTTGGAGTATGCCGTAGAGCGTGTAGTCGGTGGTACAGAAAAGAGGACACAGGTGACAGAATTAATACCCCTTTAAATAACTAACTTTAAATTGTCACTTTCTTTGGCTAAACATTTTTTACATAAACAGGTGATGTCCCCGGAAGAACGTAAAGTTGTTGCATACCACGAGTGTGGACATGCGTTGGTTGGTTGGATGCTAAAATCTACAGATGCCTTACTGAAGGTAACGATAGTGCCTAGAACGAACCAAGTTCTTGGTTTTGCTTCGTATATGCCTACTGATCAGAAGCTTTACAACAAAGAAGAAGTAAGATAAAAGATAATACATAATGATTATGTTTCAAATAGATTACACTTTTGTCATTAATCTCGATCGGTTTGTTTGTTTGTTGACAGCTCTTCGAAAGAATGTGCATGGCCCTGGGAGGTCGAGTTGCCGAGAGCCTTACGTTCAACAGAGTCACGACTGGAGCACAGAATGACCTTGATAAAGTCACGAAAATAGCTTATGCTCAGATAAGACAATATGGCATGAACGAGAAAGTTGGGCTCATCTCGTTTGATGAGGAACAAACGGGACGCGGAACGAAAAAGCCCTTCAGTAAAATGCTAGCTCACATAATGGACGATGAAGCAAGGCGGCTAGTTGGACAAGCATACAAAAAGACTGAAGAAGTGCTTATCGAGCACAAAGATAAGCTAGAGAAGGTAAACGCGAAATTGACCGTCTGTCGTCTGTCTCTAAAAATCAAAATTTATGTACATTTTTTGTCTCAGCTTGCCTCGGAACTTTTATCCAAAGAGACTTTAGATTACAAAGACGTAGAACTTCTCATCGGGCCACCCCCGCATGGAAAGAAAAGATTAATTGGTCCGGAGGAATTCGAAGTTGGCGTGAATGAAGAGGCTGGGGTAGAAGTTGGAAGTTCTACCACTTCACAAGGACCGACTCAACAACCTCCGGAAGAGCCGAAACAACAAGCGTAGGTCTTTTTCAGATTTCAACGATTTTTTTGACAAGGGTTCATTATTATATGTTTGGCAATTTGAAAAGAAAAATAATGTCAAAACTTGAAGATGCTGGTCCTGGTAGGTTGTAATTGACGAAAGACCGACGTGTAATTGTTAGGACAAAGGCAAGCAGGCAGCAAAGGTAGTTTTTGAGATTACTCCTCTTGCAATAACTCTTCACAGAATTGACTTCGTAGTCAATGAAAAGTGGTTGCGGTGGTGGGTTGAATTGTTTAGCTGCTGCATGTGGTAGGTAGGTTGATGAGTCAATGAAGTAACAACCACCATTCCCACTACCAGCTCTTATAATCTTATCTGGCTAAAAGGGTTCCAGTTTTAAAGCAACTTGCTCACCCTGACTTTCCTTCCAATAGTGTCCTTCAGCTAATCCTCTCACTCTCCGATACGTATAGGAAATGCTTTTAATCTTTCCCTTTTTGTGTGCTTTACTTTTGGTTCCCTGCAGGGCCGCTTCTTCTTCGGCTGGGTAGATCAGGACCAGCAAAAGCAAATCTTAGCAGTGATATAGACGCAAGAACGTAATAGATACTGAGGAATCTTACTATTGAAGAGCTCATTAATATTGTAAAAGAAAATATGATAAGCCAATGTGCAAGTAAAAACAGCCTTTGTAAACACTTCGAGTCTTAGGGTAAAAGTAATAAATGAAGTGATACTTAAGAATGTGTTTTTCCCTACTGTCATCCGTTTTATTGAGTCATAAAGAGGACTTTTCAAGCATATCTGAGAAATTAAGTCCCCAAGTCTCTCGAGCTGCTAATGGAGGATGGACCACCTTATGTCAAAACTTATTCCTCTGAAGACAACAATTTTATCATCACTCAGCACATAAACATGTCATTAAAGATGGAATGCAATTAGTGCTGAGGATAATAAAACCCTGACACGGAACATTGCATTCCCCAACACTCACCGTTTGTTTCTCTCTGGTGTAAACTTGTTGTTTGAGCTATTATGACAATCCTTTATTGGGAACTCTGAACCATTTTGGATGCTTAAAACTTTTCATCACAGTTAGAGCCGACGGAAGAATGCGATTGAGTTCAAGAATCGTTCGTTTCAATAAATAGGAGGATAAACTGGTAAAGGGAATCGCATGGAGGGCCGAAGAATGCTGATGGTTATTGTAAGTCAGTACTATGTTTCCATTAGCTCATCCTACCGATATACTTAATATATAGTGTGTCCTGTGTCGTATGAAACAAGAGAGTTTTTTACCATCTTTTCCTCAACCCAAAGATGATTAGAGGTTTGGGTTTGGTTGATTGAAGCCTTTTGTCCAGTCTGGAATGTCACGTACATGGAAAAGTGAAGTCATTCGTTGACTGCTCTCAGAAATCGTGTTTGAGGGGAAACAAACTATTCTTGCAGATTTACTGGAAAACAATTCTTGCTGAAATAATGCACTCCTCCTGGCGAAACCTTCAATCATCTAATCATCTTAGAACATTTCATCAACTGCATGCAATCATCTCTCAACAACCTCCGACATTTTGACAAGGCACAAGGACATGGAAGGTAGAACAAATAGCATATAGGCAATTTTTGCACCATTACACAATCAAATTAGACTTGCGGTTTATCAGATTCCGATACATCATAACAATAATGGCACATAATGAATTGAGGATGGGAACAACGCAAAAGAAGAGGCTGAAGCTTAAATAATTTTTTTGTCGAGAAGGCTCTTGGCTTTTGCGTGATAGGAGATTTGGTAGAGATTTGCGTGCGTGCTTTACCATCTCTGCTGAAAGATATGAAATGGAGTGCATAAAACAATGAAAGATGCACCTGCTTCACTCTGTTAATTCCATCGTTGTGTTTCGAGGAAAAAACTTTGATGGTGGTTTTCATCCCTTTTGACTGGAGAATAAAAGTCGGTGTCTTTCCTTTTTGAAGATGAGCAACAGGTACTGTGCAAAGGAGCAACAGCAGGTGGATTGGAGATTCATGATCGTTCATAGACTTTAACAATCTCGAGGAGAAGGAAGAATGACCCTATTTTCCATCTCTTCAAGATGATTCTTTTTAACGCATTTGTTCCCAACTTTTCTCAACTTTGAAAAATAATAATTGATGGTGATCCTCGATAAACAGATACTTTTAAAAAATATGAAGGCTATCGCGTCGATATCGCGCAGCCATGATTCATATATGGTGAAAATGAGTGTCCAGCTTTTGGTGGTTCTACGAAGATGACTGTACAAGAAATTAAGAAGGGTTGAGCATAAAGTTTCTCATGAGCAATATGAATAGGAAAGAAGATGAGTAAATTATAATTACACATTAAAAAGAAGGTGCGGCATGTCATGATGAATGACTTTAATTGGCCCTTCTTTCATTGACTCTCCTCGAAGAATTCTTCTCCTTCGTCATTGACACTCCTTTTCGAGTCCAGAGATGTTTTACCAAAGCAAGTCTTCTTCTACAGGTAAATCACATATATGAAGAAGAATGCTCATTCATTCACAAGATACTTGTACACAGTCTAATTACACGAAGACGAGTGAAGAAGAAGGTGCAAGCAACATTCATCGTCGATTCGTCTAAGCTCTGTTCCTTCGCTTGTGGAAGGATTATTGTTGGAGGTTGTTTCATTCATTCATTGAGAAAGTAATTTACATTCTTGTCTCTTTTGGGGAGATTTTTGGTCCACTATCACGGCAGTCGCTGACTTGACCTATGTCCACACGGACGTGCAGTGCTCGAGGAATTTGCTAGAACTTAAAAGTCCACTACTTAATTAAGCAAATATTTATTCAGTCTTTTGGAGGAGTTGTGATTACTAAGGTGTGTCACATACACTAAATTAAAACTTGTAATGTTGATTGGGATTTATGGCAGAGATTCCTCGGCATCAACCCTAACTTACTTCTTCTACTATTGCTAATTGGTATAGTGCATTTCTCATTCTTTGCATTCTCCTCCTCCTCCTCCTCAATCTTTTGATGCACGTTACCAATATTGCTAGAAATCCTACACCCCTTTCGTCTTCAGATTCAGAACATTTCTTCGCATTTGTTTGTATTTTTGGCATTCAGTATAACTAGTTCTGTTCAGATTCAACCAGAACTATCTCACAGGTAAGGAGCGAGTGCGAAAGTACCTTAGACTTCACCAAAGTTATGTAAAGTGTGTGTGTGTGTGTGCAAATAAATTGTACCTACGCAAGAAATGAGGGTAACGTGAGACGTCATATTTAATAACAGTTACTTCATCTTCGCTGTGTCTGCGTATAGTGTTTTGTATCTACAAATTAAAATTAGTTATGTGTAGTTAATTAGTGTTGATAATACAGTTAAATGGCATAATTCTGGGCGCCATGCTGTCTCTGGGAGATAAGATCAGTGTAACAATATTTGCGATGATGTTAGAAGCGAGACTACTTGAAGCGAATTTTAAAGGCGACTATTCGTCTCTTATGGTTGTAGTTAAAGCATCTCTAGGTTCTCATATTTATGCCCAAGAACAATAAAAAGTTGTGTGTGTGGTGAGTAGACCTTTAAGCGTTTAAGCCTTTAGTATTCTCCAGGATATTTCAATATTTCTACTACCTCCCGTGCTCTCATTCTAGACTTTTAGATTGTGTAGTAGTTGGTGTATTATTATTGTACGGTATACCTGTTGAGACATTTTTGTTCCACCATCCTCCCCTATTGTCTTGGGGAATCTCAGGTGTAAAAGTTGAAGGAATGCATTTAGAGGTACAGAATTAGAAGAAGGCCCTTGAGGGCTTTTCTGGGAAGGAGAGGGAGGCTTTCATCACCAACCATTAACATCATAATAAAGGGCAGAGAATGCTTTCGTTGGCAGACCTCGAGACGCTCAGAAAGACCTTTTTTCTCCGGATATTTTGACCACTTTTTTGCTGCACCTTCTCTCTATCCTCCTTCTTGCATGGAATATTCCACTTCATATTCCTTCTTACCTTCTTCCTACTCACTACCTTCCTGTGCCTTACCGAAGCATCTCGTCCTTCTTAACAAAGTCTCACTATTTGATAAGCCCTCGAGATAGACTGTTCGTTGGGAGAGCGAATCTCTGCAAACTGTCATACACAGCCATTGTTGAAGTGTCAGAAAAGCGTAATTAATTGATGTTGCTTTGCAGGTGTGGAGGAGTGGAGACAGGTGTGTGTGTTAACCAATTATCACTGCTACAAGTGCTCATCATATTCGCCAACCAATAATTCTTCACTCTCCCAACCAAAGTGCAAAAGATGTGAGCCACAAGATATAAACGTTGAAAGTGATTAAAAAACTTACGATACAAAATACACAGCGTGTGGGTGAGTGTGAATTGAAGAAGTTTCCCAAAGATTTTGAAAAGGGGACAATGTCCGGAGGGAGAAGAGGAAAAGACGGTGGGGGGAAAAGTGGACCTTTGACTGAAGTCGCAGTCGTGGTGTCCTTGTGGGTGGTCCTCTTGGTGGGAGTGACTCAAGTGATTGTGGGGGTGGTCGGGTGCAACGAGGCCGTTTGTGCCTCCATCGTATCCAAGTGCACTCTCACCCAGGCATGCAAGTGTGAAGCCAGGAATTGCTCTTGCTGCAAAGAATGCTTCGATTGTCTCACCTATCTCTACGACGAATGCTGTTCGTGCGTTGGTAAGCTTGCCTTTTACAAGTTGATATTTTTTTGGTAAATTACTACCAGCACTTGTAGTCTATTAGAAACTGATAGTCGGAATTCTGATAATTCAGAGCTGCACTTTTAGTGTATGCACATGCTGCTAGTTGGTTTGGTTTGGCTTGGCTTGGCTTGTTGGCTAAAAAATTTCTTATTTCACAGCGTGTGGTAGTTTAGTAATTTTTTACTTGTGAATCTGCGTATTAATATGGCTGTAACCTTAAAAAGTAATATGTGTGAAAGTTATTGTTACAGTAGTATGCATTCGTCATTCTTTAGCTGTACAGGTAGATTAAAGTACTAAAGTATTCCATATTCTTTTTAGAATTGTGTCCAAAGCCCAACTTGACACACAATGTCATGATGCATAGCCAAGTTGGAGACTTGAAAGAACCTATGCCAGACCTTTTTAATATTTTGACGGAGGAGAAGGACCTGCAAGGACGATGGACTACATTCACTTATCCGATAGATATTGACCAGTCGTGGTTTCAACCAAAACCTGAGACTCCGTCAACTAATGTTGTGTGTAAGTCTTATATTGTCTGATTTGTCAATCATTCTCAGGGTAGTTCTTTTTAGTTTTTAATTTCGGATTATATTAATCATCATAGCTTTGGCCGGTGGGAAAATCATCGTGGACCCAACTAAAGAGGTTATCACGGTGAACTGTACCGTTGCTTACATGTCCCAATGTATGCCTTTAAACAAGTGCAAAAATTCGTGTCACTCCATGGGAGCATCATACTTCCGGTGGTTTCACGATGGATGCTGCGAGTGCATAGGACGAACCTGCATCAACTATGGCATCGATGAAAGCAGGTATAAGCTGGGTGTTCGAATTTACAATAAAAAGATTCAGCTTAAAGCATCTAGCTTAAACTTCCAATCAAATTATGAAAATTGAATAATTCAACTGTGCTTCTTGATAGATGCACGGCTTGCTCGATGAACGACGACACAGAGGACGACGCTGAAGAAGATGTTCCCGAACCTCAAGAAAACGAAGATACATCGAGGGAGCCCACAGCTACATGAAAACCTTCAGAAGAATTCCAATTTCGAATACTGTTCAAGTCCAAAGTATTTTATGGTAACTTTGTTAAATGGTAGCCAATTTTCTTTCAAATGTAAACTACTTTTTGAACGATTGACATGTATTGTATCTTAAAGACTGATGGTGTTGATGATGAAGATATTTCCGTCCTTACTCTTAAACTGCACGCAATGTACTTTGTGTTACAATGAGGATTAAGTCAAAAAGAGGCTTTTTATTATTACTTATTTGTTCAGATTTTGTTTTCAGTTTTGATTTTATCTACTTGATAAAATGTTATGAAGTGTAGTGATACAATAGCTAGAGATATTAATGATAGTTACGGACTAATGATGGTAATTCTTATATAGTGCAATTTGATTTATAATCCTTTTAATACGAATCACAGCAACCATTTTAAGGTGTAGAAGATGTAAATGTCCATTAATAAAGAAAAGCCGTTTCATAACTGTAAATTATGTGATACAGATGATAATTTCAATAAATTTCAAGAAAAGCCTTGAATGAATTTTGATGATGAGTTTGCTTATAACGACTGTAAGGAGCACAGTGAGACAACCTCAGTGGAGCCAGGGAACTCCCAGTGTATAAAAGTAGCGCGTTATTTCAAACTGGCCAGTTATCCAAACAAAATCCAAGTATGACTGGTTAATCTGTCAACTTTGTAAAAGATAATAACAACAAATACTGCAGACATCTCATAGTTGTCATTAGATAAGTCGTGATTATTTTTATACATTGTTTATTAAAACTTTAAACGGAGACTTTCTCCTTCTCTACATTCCTATTGGAACTTCGCTGAGACATCCTTAGAGGCTGGGTAAGTCGTATTAAATTAAGAATGAAAAGGGAGTGATACTTATTCGAATTAAAGTAGATAAAGTTATATATGTTTTTATTTTTTATGGTGCAGCATGACGATAGTTTAACACATAATCTGAAGCTGGAGAAAAGAGGCTATTGGAAGCTTGTTTTGAAAGCGGCTTTAAAATGTCGCAAGGGAGCAGTTTGGTCGTTCCTATCGTGCTGTGGGGAAAGGACGCGCCCACGCATGTGATTACAGCCTTGGCAGTTTCGCCGGAACTTGATTCTGTTGTGACAGGATGCAACGATGGACAGATTATCATTTGGGACGTAAGGCAACTTACAGAGGCTCATGTACATTCCAATGTTCCATCGCCAATGGATATCGATGATGAGTCAGGACGGATTATCGAAGGAAATGGGATGAAGTCAGGAACTTATCTCAATAGTAATGACGTAGCAGGCAGTGGTGGAAAACTGTGTGAACAGCCTTGTTGGGAGGTTGGTTTGTAGTTTGAGCACGCTATTAAGCTGTAACTTAAGTATCATGATAATGTTGTGTGTGTGTTACAGTCCATAGCCTAATATTGATTACTTTCAATCTTTATCGTTTTCTTAGATAACTCCGAGGTGCTTTCTAATTGGCCATTCTGGTTCAATTCTCTCAATTGCGTATGTACCACTTGGACCTGGGTCGTTTGATCTAGTTGTTAGTTCTAGTGATGCTGCGTAAGTTTAAATTTCGAGATGCAGATGCAGATCATTTCGGAACTCTTGCATTTAAAGTAAAAGTTGAATTTGTGCGTGGGTTTGATAGGGAGCTCTGTAACTGGGATTCAGGGGATGGACGGTGCTTAGAATCAACTAAATGTGCTAACCCTCACAGTAAACTTTATGTAAGTTTTATTCTTCAAGTTTCTTGATTCCAGAGATTGCACGTGATATTGTTATTACTACTGATTGTTTTCGATGTGTATACCACTATTACTTTAGCCGTACAATCTTGCTTTCTGCCCACAAGAACCGAAACTATTCTGTACTGGATACTACCCAGACGTGCAAATTGTGGACCCTGTAACACTTGAGACAATTCTTTCTCTTTGTTCACATGTAAATCCGGATTGGGTGTCCGCCCTTCATGTTTTAAGACCGAACAAAAAATTAGGTATGTAGTATGATTGACTTGCTCTTGATGCTTAATAATAATATTATCAACTGAAAATTTATTTACTGTCCCAGACGATGTTATACTCGCCACGACAATTAGTGGAACTGTTAAAGTTTGGACAATCAATGAACAAGAGTATAAAGAACGAGCCCCTCTTCATGAAAATGAATCAAAGCAAATTAAAACGAAGAATGTCTCGACGTTAGTTTGCTGTCTATTCAACAATAGAACTGTGTTGATTGTCTCGGACAGAGTTTGGGAGGTGTGTTTGCTTACTGTTCTTAAAGTTACACTATGAGTACTTCTCCGTCTGTAACATTGCAATCTACAACGAAACTATATTTTGACATCGATTTCAGATATACGATGCTGGAGATTTTTCAGTTTTAACTCACTGTGCTCCGAAGCAAAAATTTGAGAAATGGGTAGGAGGCCAGTTCATATCTCCGGAACGAGTGATTGTCTTTGGATCCTCGGGAAAGTCATATTTATACAAACTACCGAACAAGTATTTCATTCCGTTTTTACTCATACAAAGTTGTTTTTTGTAATTGTTTATTGCATACGATATGGTTTGTTATCGCAGCTGTATCGTCGATCACAAAGATTTTCACAGAATGGGGTTCAAAGATGAAGCATTCAACTACTGTGTGCTCGGTGTTCCAAATACAAAATCACTTGTTTCGGCACCTCAGTATTTGGTTTTGCATCATACAGTGCAAGATGGGAATAATCAACAAGGAAAGAGGATAACAAAGCTCTTACTTATTCGAGGAGATTGTGATTCCAAGCTTGTGATTTGGAACATTCCTCAAGTAACCAACTCTCAGATTCTTCAGCTTAAACAAATGGCTTTTGGTGAAGAGTATTTAGAGTCAGAAGAGACTGGGAAAGCTATACCTGCGTCTTTTCATCCTCCTGGTGAGCTTTCTGTGATTATGTGTCCATTATGTCCTTGACTAAAATGTATTATTTGTGGTATGCTTAGAAATGCCACCGAAATCAATATCCAGTTTGCAACAGTCATGGGACAATCTGAAACCATCTCCGCCTGGAATATTGGATCAGTTTGTAAGTAAAGTAGAAAATTTGTTCTAGTGTTCAAGGGAAATTTATGATGCTTCTTATTCAGGACACTGATGAATGTCGAGGACCCCTGCTGACATGTTCCATTTACTTAGCACTGCAGTGTCGTCTTGTCTGTGGTAGAGAAGACGGAAGCATAGTGGTTGTTCCAGCTACTCATGCTGTGATGCTACATTTACTACACGGCAAGCATCAGCAGTATGATGGTGTGAAAAAAATTTCATCCTAAGAACCAAGTTCTTCTATTATGCTAAAGACGTTCAAATATTTACCGAATTTGTCATTTCAGAGTGGCCGATGCATCAAATTTTATTGGGGCACAAAGGCAAGGTAAACTGTTTGGTTTACCCCCATGGTGTGCACCCAAGATATGACCCAGCTTATTTAGTATCCGGCGGACGAGACTTTTCTGTCATTCTGTGGGATATTGTCAAATGCGACCTCCTACATCGGTTTTGTGTTCATGCTGGAGAAATCACCCAAATTCTTATTCCTCCAAATGAATGCAGTGTAATCATTTCTCATTTCTTTATCAAATGGTCACAAAAATGGTTAATGTTTTAAAATATACTTACGTCCTGGAACAATTTCTGTGTAGAGCCGAGTTTTGCAAACTGTATGCAGTGTTTCCAGCGACCATTCTGCAGCCCTATTGTCTCTTCGGGAAAAGAAAGCTATACTGTTGGCATCTCGGCACCTTTTCCCTATTGTTTCTATTAAGTGGAGGCCATTAGACGACTTCGTTATTGTGGGATGTTCTGATGGCACCGTTCATGTATGGCAAATGGAAACTGGACATTTAGACAGGGTTCTATACGGAATGGCGGCTGAAGATGTGCTTCAAGCTTGTGACGAGAATGGAAACATTTTAGCTGTTCAAGACGTAGGGTTGGCAAATCCAGCCGTACATTTTTTCAGAGGACTCCGATCTAGAAATTTGGCAGCCATAAGACACGCTGCTCAGGTGAAGCACAGGTTTTAGTTCAATTTGTTAGCATGCAAAAATTTGTGACACAGAACATCCTTGTTTACAGAGAGGTCTTCATCAGCTGCACGGACAAGGTCAACAAGGTCCACTCGATCCTTTGGATCATGGGCGTCAGAGATTACCTCCGTTGATTATTCAAGGACTACGAACAAATGAATTAGACCCAGAAGCTCATGTATTGTTTTTTGATATTGAAGCCCTGATAGTTCAGCTTCTGTCAGAAGAGTATGGAGCTCTTTCTCCGGCCACTCTTGAGGCTCAAGGTCTAATCAGTCAAACAGAGTTTTGCAAGATTTTAGCTTTGACACACAGTGCCAGTCCTGATGCCCAGCAAAAAATTGCAGGTTAATAATACAACGTTATCAAACATCCGTTTATTGAGCCTAGCCCTAGTTGCTCATTCGTGAATTATTATATTTTTATCTGTATCACAGATTTCTTCGGAAAAGTTAAGGATAGAGCCGGAGATTTGGAAAGAAGCTTGAAAGACAAAGACAGACATGGTAAGTTCCAACTCATTGCGCTTCATACTTCATACAGTCCAGCTGAAATTTTCTAATTTCTCAGGACTACTAGCTAAAGTCAAGGAAGGTGCGGAAAAGATACAGGCGAAAGCGGAATCTGCTCTCCTTATCAAACAAGAACGGGAAGCTACAGCCAGTAGAAAAAGTAAGAATTCATGTTTGCAAGTGTTTGAACTCCTGTAAACTAAAGGATTGGGTTGTTTTTTTTATCACAGATTCGAGTGCAAGTCTCATTGGATGCGAAGTCTCCTCGGGATCGTCTGCAACTAGACGAAACAGGAGTCTTCTGTTTGAATCGACAATACCGATGGAAATCGCTCAACTCTTGTTGTCACTTCTAATGGGCTGGGGATTAGATATGGAACTTGACTCGATTTCTGAAGCCAGGTTGGGTCTGCTGAAGCCCCTCGTCCCGATTTCGTTCGGGCAGATTTCGAAAGGAGGCTATATGTCTCTTATGTCGCCGACGTGGAAACCTGCTAACAAATCTCGAATCGAAGAAACCCTCAAAATTACTTCGAGCTTGTCTCAAAGGGTGAAGTGGTTCACCAGCAGAACCCATTGGGAAATCTCGAATTCATTAACAACAAATCATTTGTTGGCAATTGTAGCATTGGCAAACACATTGATGTCAATGCAAAATGCAACTTTTGTACCAGAACAGGAGAGGGTTCGACGAGCGAATCGGTATGATGTCAGATATAACAATATGGCAAAAGGCAGAAAAAACTAGCATCATAATGAATTGTGTTTCGATAGGCCTACGACGAAAAACGCTGTCCAACAGCAGGAGGATTCCTATGTGAGCCAACAAGCTGCTTCAAAACATGGGTGGAGCCTTGTTGCTACTTTACATTGCTGTATGCTTCACGAAAAACTCAAGAACTCCCCTGACTTCAAGGAACCACTGGTAGAAACTCTTGCCCTGAGGTGGCAAGATCGCTGTGTGGAGATTAGGGATGCTTCACAAGCCCTCCTTTTAGCTGAGTTGTCAAGAATTGGCGTTGAAGGAAGAAAGAAGCTTGTGGAGACTTGGGCTCCATACTTACCAAACTTAAATGTGGATCCATTCTCCACGAATGTTGCGGGGACTGGAGCTGGTACTGTTCCAGTCAATTCTGGAGGCGGTCCTATTCAAGGTGGCAACACTCCAGTAACCACTCCATCTAGTCAGGGAGACGGTGCAGATGACCAATTGTCATTAACTGGAGGAGCAGCTGGATCTGATCAAGATTTTGATGAAGATGTAGAAGAACCTAGTTTGAGACCATCACCGTCTGAATTCAAAAGAAAACAAACAACGGCGATAATACTTTTAGGTGTGATCGGAGCTGAATTTGGTCAAGAAATCACAGCTAGAACCGTAGAAGTAGGAAGAAATAAAGGAGTTGAAGGATTTGGAGTTGGAAACAGCAATCTTGCTAGACTGACAAGTAATAATAATTTTTTCTGTAAATAATTTTCTGCTTACTTGACAATTGAAGTTATTTTTTAACTGTTGAATTATTAGGTAAAGCATTGACTCATCTGTTGCTGAATCCACAACAAAATCTTCATACACAGAAGGCAACGATCGGGATAACTGGGCCATATTCGTCTCTTCGGAGAGCTGCAATCGATCTGATTGGAAGGGGATTTACAGTATGGGAACCCTTTATGGATGTCTCTAAAGTACTCTTAGCTTTGCTCGAGTTATGCTGTGAAGCAGATAATCTTGTACCCAGGTAAGAATTATTTGTGATTGAGTTGTTTTATGAATTTTACTTCAAAGATAATTTGATCCGTACAGTATGGCGTTTGGACTACCACTGACCCCTCAGGCTGATGCTTGCCGCACAGCCAGGCATGCACTTACTCTTATCGCTACGGCCAGACCAGCAGCATTTATTACGAACATGGCGAAAGAAGTTGCTCGATACAATACGCTCCAGCAGAATGCACAAGCTATTCAGATAAACTTGAACAACATCATTTTGAATCGCTCCAAACCTGAAATATTACGTGTGATTGAACTTTTAATCGAGAAGATGCAAAGCGAAATAGCTGATCTCATTGTGGAAGTCATGGATGTTGTACTTCACTGTGTAGACCATGGTCATTTAAAGACGCGTGGTTTATCTGAAGTCTTCCCTGTGTTGTGCAGATTTTCTCAAGTTAGTCATTGCCCGACATCAAGAAGAATCGCCGTAGGTGCCAAGCAAGGAAGTTTGGCTATTTATGAACTAAGATCTTCTAAATGTCAGAGCATTCCTGCTCACAGCAGTCCAATAACAGCTTGCGCTTTCTCACCTGATGGAAAGTTCTTGGCAAGTTATACGTCCACCGAAAATAAAATGTCATTCTGGCAGGTAAATTAGAAAACTCATATTCGTGCTAAATGAATGACAACCTGTAACCAATTTGAAATGATTTACAGACCAGCTCTGGAATGTTTGGTTTGGGTCACACTCAAACCCGATGTGTTAAAACTATAAGTACCGTACCGCTGCCTGAAAACTTGAAAAATACATTCCGGTCTCCAAAGCTGGTTTGGACTGGGTCACGGAATGTGAGTTTAATGCTGGCTGATGGATCTGAGAATCGATATGGTGTCTAAATACACTAACATGGATCGTGCTTAGTGCGTGTACGCAATGAAGTAGGTCGAGGCGTATAAAATATTTGAATCTAAAACAATGTAGCTGAGTAGACGTAGACCTCGTCGTTTCTCTAGTCCAATCTTCAATGAATGTTCTAAATGTTTTACGTCTAATGTTCCGCTGTAGCTCATGTTCAGTTTTGTACTTAGTTTTAATTTTGATGGAAGTTTCGAAGCTAATGGGAAGTCAGTCATTTTAATCGCGTTGAGGTGTCTACCAAAATAATAAATGCAAAGCATAATCGTGGCTCGTGAATAAAACACAACTGAAGAGGAGTACGAGTGTCCGATACTTAATTTGAGTTTTATGCTTCGAACCGATTGAGTTTATTGTGCATAAATTTTGCAAGCATATAATAATAGAAGAATAATACATGCAATAGATGCAAATATATTGCATATACATGGAAGCACGCAATCATCGATATGTCTGAGCAGCCATAAAACTTTCATAGTTGTAACAGTTAGATTGATTTCAATAGAAATGATAAGTCAGAACATCAGATAAAATGGCATGGATTCAATGTGAGTTGTGAATAGGAGTGGCTTCTACACATCCCACAACCTTTCAAGGGACGCAGATAACATCAAATATATTGTGGGAGAGTTCCTGCGGGAGAAATGATTTATTTTGCATCTATTTTAATTCTCTTTACTATAATTGATATTTTTATTTTGCACTTAAGCGAAGAAGTTAGCCACGACTGCACCACATTACCACTGGTGCATAAATTTTTAGTGCGAGAAGGGCGGAAACAAGTATTTAAGGTTGCCAGCGGTTTCGGTTAGGCTCCAGACTCTGACTCTCTGACTTCTTCTGTCGGCTATTGTAGGTGACTTTATGAGACATGATAGGAAAACTCATATGAGACTCACTACAATGAGTTGATTTAAAATGAATGAGAACTCCATAAAATCTCATGGATATCATTCTTGCTGAAGATAGTACTAGCCAGAACACATTCTGCATGATGATGATCATGACTATGACATGGAAGACAATCACAAAGCCGTGCTGCAGACAACTCGTTAGATTTTTTTGCCCATTGTTCAGTCTCTCGAAGTGAAAAACTTCAAGAAGTTGTTACACTATATTCTGCAGAAGACACGAGAAGGCGTACTTACTTCGTACTGTGCATGCAGAGAGGAAGAGAAGCAACATCACAAGAAGATGCTGCAAAATCAAGCAAAGACACTGTATTTTTCTGCATTGCAGGTTTCGCTTAAGGATTTCAATGGTGAATGTATGAATCCGTAATAATAAGTGATTGATCAAAATGAGATAATCGTTCCTAATCGGATCTTTGGTAAGCCCTCCTCCTGTGTCCAGTATAACTAAATGCACATCTCATGCACTTACTAACATTTCCATACTGGTTGTTCACCTGAGGACTTCCAAATAGGTTTTCTTTAAGAGGCAGTTTGACAGCATTCATTTTGCTTCGTTCTTTTTTATTCTTAACCCGATGCAATCCAACTTTTGCACGGTTTTATAACATGATCGGTCCTTTAATCACCAGTGTACAGTGCAAACACACATCTACTTCGAAGTGACTTTGCATGAGTCTCTATTGAATTTTGCCCATAGGATTAAACATTCAAATACACTTAAGCCCACAGTGTATTCTTTTATTGGAGGTAAGAACAATATTGAGTTAAAAAGTGAGTGTGCAGGTGAATCCATGATTCAGTGCGGTAGTGGCTTCTCTCTCACACACACAAGTTTCATTCAGGTGCAATTCCACCCAAAAGACTTTTCACGAAAACACTCACAGTCACTTTTTCATGCAACAACCTTTGCTTCGTGGTCTGCAATAATTCCATGAAGAAATCGCAAACACCCTTCCTTCACTCTCCAGTAATCTCGGACTCAAACTAAGAGTTCTTTCAGCAATTGCTTGCAAATATTTTGGCAATGAGACGGATTTCTTCTCTTACCGTGTAATTTGATCCTCCAAGTCAACTCTCAACCTCCAACCTACCTAACTAAGCTCCTATACAATCTAGCATTTATGATTCACCTACCTATTACGCGAAATTCATACTCCAAGTGGTTTAATTTCTTAAACATTGTTCTCCTGTGCCACTCACGTTACTTGTGACTTTGCAGTATTTTACCACAGTTCTTTCTACTGCTCCAAACAACCGAAGGAAAGGAGATATACATACAACCTACCAAATCACATTTAGTTTCGTCTTCGGAAATAAATAATTTGTACAAGTTTTATTGCTCCATCAGTTCGACATGAACTACAGAGGAGCTATCGATCCAACCAATCTAACGATTTATCATTGCGTGAGTCTGTTATGTCAAATTGACTGTGTCTTGTCATTGAATTTGAATCCCTTTGACTTCTCCTATCACGCTGTGTGCACTGAGCATGGATGTTGATACATGTGATATTCCTGTGCTTCGTGGTCAGTTTGTGACATTAAAAAAGGCATTCACTTTTAAACTCTTGGACCACAAAACCGGTCGTACACATAACTGGATTCATTAAGCGGACAAAGTTTATTGTGTTGTGTTGCTGGTGGATTACCTTGATAATTTGCAAATTCCTGGGCGTACTTTCACAGCGTGGGTCTCTATCAGTCGAAATCATAATCATGATGTTCAATTAGCCATAAGTCTATAAGTACGAAATCTAAAATGAGACTGAACAGGAGAAAGCCTCCAATATTATGTTTGTGCATGTTTGTGTGGTGTGGATGGTGTTGGGTGTCTCACATTCCCTTCGCAGTGTTTGTTTTGGCCCAGCCATCATTTCTCCAGCCTAGTAGCTTCAACCCATTTAAAGATAACTACAATGTATACGATATCAACGCAATTAATGAGGCTACTGCTAACTACTCGTACAAGGATAATGTGACTTACTTCAGGAAGTTGGAGTTGTTCGGCCCTAAATTGAGATCCAATCATACGTTATTTAATCCTTTGTAAGTCTCCCTTTGTCTCACTTTTCTCATAACTTTTTCTTTTATGAGAGCTGACACTTTCTTTATTGTAAATTTTGTATATTATATTATTGTCAACTTGTCATCTCATCTCACAGGGGCTTCATTGTGGTCGCCCCGTCAATCATTCAACCTGCTTCAGTTTATTCTGTTGTAATCACTGTGGGAAGTGTGGAAGAGAATCCAAGACTAGCCAATCTCTTTGATAATAAGACTCTCGAGCAAGGTGTTAATTTCCGGTTGTCGTTATTCAGAAATGGAGCAGACATTCAGGGAACTTCACTGCATATCACTCCAGGGTCTTCGGACGAACTTAAAATACTTGTAATAGCTATAAAATAGCGGTTCTCTTTTACCTTGAATTTTACATGCAAATTAGTTTTTGTGCGTATGACAGTACAGGATGCTTCAATAATTATTATAGGTACCTTCACAACTTCCAAAAGCTGAGTATAAAATTAGAATCGAAGGAAACTTAGGGGACAGTCGTGGAGGGTCTATTTTTGCTTCGGAAACTCCGCTGAAGTTTTCCGAAAAGTTTTTGTCTATTTTAATTCACACGAATAGACATGTCTACAACGGAGAACAAGAAAGTACTTTATCATGACACTTATATTCTTTAATAAGAAAAGACAACAAATATGTAATGATGGATAATTTCTTAGTTATGTTTAGAGTAATTTCTTTGCGGAGAAACATGTTGCCTTATGACGACCCCATCGACGTGTACATTTTGGAGCCGAGAGGTTTCATCATGCGAAGGTGGCCTTCAGTACCTTCCTACCTTGGTAAACAAACTAATTACAACTTGAAGACTAGCGAGTACTTCTAGAATATTAATTAGAACTGCAAATGTGAGAGAATGGGTTTGTATGCAAGGTGTCGTCGACTTAAAATACCAACTCCCAACTTTCTCCGCGTTGGGTCATTGGGTTATCCGAGTTGTTGCGGGATCTCAGGTGCAAGAAAAGAAGATTTTGGTTGAGAGATACTTTCCCTTTCAGCATGAAGTGAGTGAATGTTTCATTCGGGGGTGTCTCTCTGGGGAAATCAAGGACCGGTGGTGGTGCAGTAATGCTTGAAATGTTTTCACTTAGGTTTATGTCTCACTGCCACCTTTCATCTTATCAACGGACGAGGAAGTAACTGCGAATATCGCTTCGTTCTACGGAACGGAGAAAACTGGGAAGGGAAATGCCACCGTGAGACTTTACGTTGGTCATTGGGGTGTAAATCAGGACTCGAGTAGAAGGCCCGACCAGAATTCTGAGCAGAGTCAATTTACCCCGGAACAAAGTTTCCGATTGATAGACACTCAGACTTTGTTTTTGGTCAGTGAAACTTAATTCAATATATGTCTCAACATGTCATGATGAAGTAGCACAAATGAGATTTTGTTCACCTTTCACTCGTTCTACAAAGACAGGAGAAGAAGGTATTACTTGGCCGATGTCTGGAATAATAGAAACTTATGGTTCTTCTATGAATGTGGCTATTAGAGTTGAAGCAGATTTAACGGAGTTCTTTTTAGGAGAAACTCGTTCAGGTAAAATAGTTCAACACGTACAAGTTTTATAAGAAGCCGTCACAGACAAAGCTCTTCGTTTTAGGATACGCTGAAAGCAGAATTATCAAAGAAACAATTCAACTTCGGTTTTTGGAAACAGCACCCAAAATATTCAAACCTGGAATGCCTTTTCGAACCATTGTAAGTTACTTATGAGAATGTCGGGAATAAAAAACGCAGGTTGTCGCACACTTACTTCTATTTAGTTAACAGTTGGCTACGAAGACTTGGAAAGGATTCCTCAAGACGTATTAGAAACTTCAGTAATTCGCATATCTCCCCAAGCCCAATTAATCAGTGGTCAGAGAATCGATATTGACCCCATTGTGATCTCTCCTGGAGGAGACGAGTCAGACAACGAGATATCGTTGGATGGTCGAGACTTTCTCGATGATAAAGTAGACATTTTGGAACTAGTCATGCAACAAAAAAGGTAAAGAATATTCCGACTTTCAGACACATAAATAAAAAATACTTTTGTCTAGTCTTACAATAAAACTCCGAAATGAATAGGAATCAGAAGTTCATGAAAGAAGGAGTAGTCGAAGTGAATTTTATCGTGCCAAAGCGTACCAGTCGTGTCGTATTGAAAGCCGAGTTCACGGATTCCACTGGGGTAACCCGAGCCGTTACAGACATGACTGCAGTCTCAGCGTTTTCCCCTACTGGAAAGTTCGTCAGTGTTGCTCTCCGGTCAGGAGATCCTGTTGCAGTTGGAAACTTTGTTGTTCTCCAATTCAATGCTAACTTTCCCTTGGAAAAGTTCCAATATTTGGTAATAAAACCACAACATGTGGGTTTTGTGTAGTGGAAATCAACCTTTCGTAATGTCAAGGCTCTTCCAATTCAGGTCATGAGTAAAGGTCTCATCCTAACCTTTGGAACTGAAGTTTTTACCAACTATTGGTCACTTCCGAAGAGCTTTACTGTCGCTGTATCTCCAGAAATGGTCCCTGGGTTTACAGTATTCGTCTACGTAGGAATGAGAAGTGGAGAAGTCATCTCCGACTCAGTCTTCATTCCTGTAGCGAACATTCAGAGACACAAGATTTCCCTCGTCGTAAACGGTGCGAAGGACAAGTCTAAAGACACAGTTGAACTTCAATTATACGGCGATCCTGCAGCTTACTTCGGATACTCAGCTCAAAGAAGTTCCCGTCATGTAATGCAAGCAGGAAACGAACTGACTTTGGCTTATGTACTACAGACTATGCATTCTCTTGAGCCGTGGAACAGGTGAATTATTAAAGTTCCACAGGAGCACATAAAAGAGTAAATCTAATTTAACGGTTAATTAATTTCAACAACAACATTGTAGGACTTTACATAAACATGTGTGGAGAGACCGAAGCGGAGAGAAGGCAGATGAAGTGAAATACTTTCCCTCGATGAGCTACGCGTTAGACACTTACAGGAGCTTCGAACAGTCAAACTTGATTCTTTTTTCGGACGGGTTCATCACAGTTTCACCCAACCTTCGTGAGTTTACTTTGTATAGTATCAAGTTGTGGTGAGGGAGAGAGAGCGAGAGAGTCATTAAGTGGTGAAATTATTAACTCAATAATCAGAGACAGAGTGCCCAGAGGAGACATGCATTACAGGAGGAGGTTGCTACTTGGTTAGGCAAAGATGTGATGGTCGGTTCGACTGTGCGGACTTAACGGATGAGTTGAATTGTATGCAGTCAATTAACTTTTGTGTTGACTTAGTAAACGAGCCTCACCTGTGGTTGCGCTTTGTGTTTGTGCAGGTGATTTCCAGAATGACGATGACATCGTCAACTTCAGAGTGATGCGAGTCAACAGGTTTGGGGTGAGGCTGCATCCTCAATTACATTAGCTAGTCATGCATAAATCAAAGTTCCCATTTTCAGGACTTTTTCGACGCTGGAAACGAATGGGAATGGGGACATACCCAGATTGCCCACAGTGGGGATAAAATCTTTATGCTCAACACCCCAGAAACCACGGACTCTTGGTATTGGACAGGATTCGCAATTAGCAAAAAGAACGGATTCGCACTGACAGAGGAAACCATAGAGGTTTGTAGAAATGATGATTAGCTTTATAATTCACAGGTAACTTTGAGTGGCTGTCAAATTTTGCTCATTCACATCGTTTTTACTTCCTTCCGGTCTCTTCTTCAGTATGGAACTAACCGAGCATTCATGATGGTCTTGTCATGTGCACCAAGTGTCAGGAGGGGAGAGCAGTTTGGTGTGATAGCCATGCTGTACAACAAAACTCCCAAGGAGATCTTAGTTCTCGTGTCTGTGCCACACTCTGATGATTACGTCTTTGTTCATGTGGGAAAGCACGGACAGTTAGAGTTTAATGAAAACTTTCCTCGCTTCTCCCCAGGAGAACATCAACACCTTGTCTGGGTAATAATTAATGAATCACGTTAATTAAGTATGAATGAGTGAGTGGTTCACATGAAAAACAAAATGCCCATGCATTGTCAGATGGCAGGGGAAAGTGAGACTGAAATCAGGATTCCAATTAAACCTTTAATTGACCAAGGAACGGTGAGCGTAACAATAACTGCAACAACTCAAGTCCGAAGTGATACGGAGACAGTTGAGGTTGAAGTCCTGGTTAGTCACGAATGGAACGGTAATAATTATTTTAATGAGCGTGGAGATAACTAAAAAGTCTACATTTGTCGGTAGCCTGAAGGAGGCGGAGTGGGTAAGCACTCATCTTTGCTCCTGGACATGAGAAGCCGAGCAGTGGTGCTGAAGTATTTTAACATCTTCGTCGAAGAAGTTCCCATTGTGCCGTATGAAATTAAGAGGAAGTATGTTTATGGAAGTCCGACGGCTCATGTCCGCGTGTCCGGTGAGTTTTCAGGGTTTCTGACTGCAGGTGTGTTTATGGCTTGGAGACCGCTTTATCCCATCGTTAAATATTTTCACTCAGGTGATGTAATTGGACCATTGGCAAGTAATTTACCGTGCAGCATGGCAAAACTAATGGGGAAAGATGGGAAAGGCACAGCAGACCGTATCTTCGACATGGCATCAAACGTGTGGACGCTTCACTACTTGAGACTTACTAACCAACTGGAGGCATCCACCGCTCGAGACGTTTTTGTGGAAATGAACAAACTCTACGCTTGGATTATGAAGCGATTCAGTCTTCCTGGGTTCTTCCGAATGTGGTCCAACTCCCCACCTTCTGTTTGGTAACCGCAACCTTGTTATCTCATATACAACACGAAGCAAAAAGTTGCGGGGAATCGATTGCTTTTCTAACTACAAAACAATAAATACTTAACGAACATTTTCGTGATTGTTGAACTCTCAGGCTGTCCTCTTGGGCTCTGCAGACCTTCCGTCACGCCTCATTTCAAGACTGGGAGAATCAGTTTTTTGTGGAACAAGGCGTCTTCCTCCGGGTAGTTCACTGGCTAATTCAGTTCCAAAACTTGGATGGAAGTTTCTCAGAATCGGAGTGGTACCAAGAGTACCCGATTAACAAAAGGATGGGTTACATGGTGAATAATAAACGAAGTTAACGAAGCAATTGTCACGTAATGGAGTTGGCCATTTAAATAGGCAATTATGTTTAATTGTTAGAGGAACATGGAAGGGGGAGGGACCAACGTATCTCTTACAGCTCACCTTCTCATTACCCTCCAGCTTGTAACGCCTGTACTTGACGGCCAAGTACGAGTTGAAGCTAACAATGCCAAGCAAAGTGCTATGAGGTAATCTCCACTAATATAATTATTGTTTTCAGGGTACAATAAAACCACTCGCACTAAAGCCACACGGAATTTTGCATGCAAACCTCTCCTTTTTGCTTGCTTAGGATTTCTCAAATTCCCATTCCTCAAAATCTTGTGATTCACATAAAATTCGTACAAGCTTTACTACAACCTCAATAGTGTCAATTAAATTTACGAGCTCAGAACTGTTTTTACATCCTTTCCACTCGCAAACCTCAAAAGGATGTGCTGCATGAGATGCATATTTTATGCAAGAGTTATAAACATCTGAGCGAGCAATCAACACGCAATAGTAAATCACACATATTATCATCATCCTTGCCAATAGTCATTTCAACTCTAAAGATAACTGCAGCAAACGGAGGGTTTGTACGAAACCACCCATACTAATCTCAGTTCTGTAATAATGGCCATTTATCATATTCAACATTAAAACTCATTCAATGATGAAAATGATGGTGTACAGATATTTGGAACGGAGTTTGGCAGAAATCACAAATCCGTATCACATCGCAATCACAGCCTACGCTCTCACATTGGCTGACAGTACGGAAAAAGAACTCGCGTTTAATCTCATGCATTCAGTTAGAACGGAAGCAGGTAATTTCGGACTTCCATTATGAATGAGTGAATCTTAATGACTACTGGCGAGTTCGAGTCATTTGTCATCAATCTACTTTTTAATTATATTCCATTTATTTGATGTTCACCCTCAGCTGAGTTCGTCTACTGGTCTCCCGGTGAAGTTGTCACTAATGCTATTACATATGAGAACAATCGACCCTTCCTGGAAGCTAAAAACAACGAATTTTGGGATGCAATTGCAGTAGAATCGACTTCGTATGCTTTATTAGTTTATCTTATTCGAGAAGGAGTTACTACAATCCCAGACAGAGCCGTGAGTTGGCTTAATACGATGAGACTAACTGATGGGGCTTTTATTTCTACAGTGGTGAGAAACTCAGAGGCATAAAGGAAGAGTTTGTTTAAGAAACATGTCTTCTACTTAAGATCTTTCTTGTATTTTTAATCTTGAAAAGGATTCTGCCGTAGCATTTCAAGCATTAACTGAATATGCAAATCGAGATCGGGTCCGTGAAGTAACGGATATGTCCATCAAAATTGAATTGTCTAGTGGTGGTGAAGACCAGGAGCCTACCGTCTTTGTTCCAGAATCTGTTTCAGATGCGACGGAGATTGAAGTAAGATGAAATTATAATTTATTACTTTAAAAGTGAAAGATGAGAAAGGTGTGTCTGTGAATTAATGAGACAAGACAAGAGAATTCATTAGCTGTTTGTTTCATTGTTTTTTGTTTGTTATTATATTAGATTCCTAATGTGTGGGGTCATGTGAACATCGAAGGAAGAGGTGCAGGTTATGCTGTAGTTCAGTTGGATGTTGCTTTTGGAGTTGATTGGGATGAATACAAAGATACTCCTCCCGTTGACGCTTTTGAATTGAAGATCAGGGAGTACTTCAGTGATAGGCGCAATAAGAGTGACCTTACTATTGAATCTTGCTTTAGGTGCGATGCTACCAATGAAACATGTTTTTGGATAATTCCATTGTTTCATAACACACAGCTAAGTATTCAATTCGGATTTTTAAATGCGACATAGATGGATTTTAGCCGAAGAATCGGAGATGAGTGGGGGAGCTGTTTTAGAAGTAGAGATTCCCAGCGGTTACGCTTTACTTCAGACAGATGCAATGAATCTGGTGGACAAACGAGTACATCCATTCTTAATGGATGCTTGGTCGGTTGATGGAAAGACCAGTTGGTACTTCGAAAGAGTAAGAGACAGTTGACGATAAGACGTTTTAAAGCAAGCATATGCATAGTCATGTTATGTATCAACCCTATTATGATTGTTTGATTAATTTAGATTGCTCCTGAGTGGTCTTGTTTTAATCACACTGTGAAGCGTTGGTTCCCGGTGTCCAACTTGACTACGCATCGACAAGCGACAATATATGAAGCATATTCTCCAGGTCAGTCTGACTAAAATCTGGTCGTCCAAGATTCTATAATCTAGATTAGTATTCACTTACATTACATGCTCACTTATAACTAATTTTTCTAGAACGATTCGTGAACACACTGTTCAATGACACGTCGCTGATGTTGCTAGACATATGCCAAGTTTGTGGGTCATACCAGTGTCCATACTGTCCATTTTATAACTCAGCACCACCCTACAATCCACACATTTTCTTAATTTCACTATGCTATGCATTCCTTTTATGGAGAATCAATTCATGGTTTATGATGAATCCAGATTAGCTGCTTTAATTGTGTATTCGTTTAACTTCTTACATTACCTGATATGTTATGTTAAGTTTTAAGTTTTCTATGTCATTGTCTACCGTACTTCACTGCCAGTTGTAGATATAGAATTTGCATAATAATTCCTTCTTGTATTATAATTGAGAAATACATGAAGACGCGAGGATGTATTATTTGAAGAGCAAAAACAACACTGTCAATTAAGTCTTGTCTTGTCGCAAGAGTTTTATTCAATGATGTCAGCTAATTTGATCTCTCTAAAGTCTGACCACCAGATCGGGTTGAAGGTTACCACGTCACCTCGTATTATAACTCACAAATAGTCACAAAATGTAACACACATACAAGATTCCGCATATTCCAGACTTGTGCATTCTTAGCTTATTTTTCTCGAGAATTTTTCAGCTATGCTGAAACAGTTAACAACATGGACGATATGGAAGATCTTAAACTGCTTACAACTGAAGCCTTAGTAGAACGAAATAAAAGGAAGCTCCAAGAGCTAGCGGAGGAGGAATTAGAATTCCGCCAGAAAGCAGAAGAATATCTGACAGTTCCACCAGATGAATACTTTAGAGTCCTGAATGAGTTGTATTTCCAACAAAAAATGACTCAAATCGAGCAACAAAAGTTGCTAAAAGAATACCAGAAACGGAAGCTGTCCTCGGAAAATAAGAAACTTGCTACGTCATCGAAGCCGACGGTTGTAATGAAAGCTCAGCAAGGCTGGACAGCCACCATCAGATGCCTAAACGACTTCTTCAAGTCCAGAAAGCTACGGAAATATTTGGGATGTCGAATGCTCCGAACTTGTGGATTTTTCACAGAATCATTTGTCTTCATCTGCTACAGAAAAACGTGTTTCTTGTTAACTTTCTTCGGCATCATTGGAATCTTTTGGAACTACTTTGAATGTGTTGAGCTGCAAGTCATTTTCCCTACAGAGAAGAGCCTGAAAAATGCGCGGTATCTGGGCTTAGGTGGATTTGCAAGTATTCTTATTGCATCTCTTTTGGGGCATGCAGCTGAAAGGTGGAAACATGTTAGGATTTTTGGACTCCTATTTTGGTTGATAGGATGGCCACTATTCGCTGCAAGTATTTACCTGGAGTGTGAAGTCGCATATGGAGCTGAGCTGGAGACTAAAATGAATCTGGAAGTACAATCGTACGTGAACAACCCTGGAAGTTCGCTTAGAGCATTCATGACTGATGTGCAGGAAGGATTCGAATGCTGCGGTACTCATGGACCAGAAGGTTATGGATACAGAAGAAATAAGCTGGAGTCTGATGAAAAATTTTTGTTTCCATTGTCCTGCTGCAGAACAGCGTCGTACAGATTCCATTCTGAGAGGAACAAGGAATGTGCTTTATACAGAAAGTTCGATGATTCCCCTTTGATGTCCAATTTGAACGCATTCGTCAAAAAGGACGGATGTCACGATCGTCTTCAAATGTACTTTCAAGAACTCAACCAAAATAAATTCTTAGTCCACTGGGTGGCCGTCGTTTCATTTGGGATGAGTGTCCTCGTCCTCATCTGTCTACTTAAGATTTGGATAAGAAAAAGACGTCTCTTACACCAAAATCCGTTCTTAACTCCTCATGAATCAAGAAGATTGTCTAATATTGATGAAGTCATCAATCACCTTAAACTGAAATCAAATAGTGGTGTGCAAGGAAAGACGGTTAATGAGCATACGTCTTAACGATTTAATTATCTTAATTATCATTAGAATTTGAAAATCATTTTGAATTTAATACACCGTTGGGATGTCCTGCATTATTCTTATCTTGTGCTTTATGAATATCTTTGCTGCTGTAGTGTTATCAAAATAAAGATAATATAAAATAGTTTCATCTCAGCATTGATTTACATAGGGAGGCCAAACGAAACATATCCTTGATTCCTCGTGCAGAGAGTGCAGAGCCAAAACTGATAACTTGCGTAGTGCATCCAAATCCAAAGCCATGTGTCCGAATCGCAACTAGCACATGACTTCCATGCTTTCTGCA
>JAQGAD010000511.1:0-36361 GCA_034696625.1 Isotomurus palustris | reverse complement strand
ACGACGAACCTTTCACGGACGAGTCGTAGCCAATTGTGCTTTTGAAATCATATCGAAGGTTAAGGATGAAGGATAGAGTCAGACATGGCATGAATAATTCGCGTGAGCTTCAAGGGGAAAGTCAAGAGAGAATTTCGAAATATTTCTTTTAAAGTTGAAGACATTTTGGGTACTTTCTCGTACAAAACATAAACTCCAATACAGACGCAACAGACGATGAATGCAATAGATTTTTTGTTTCTCTGGACGGTCAGTATTTTCTCTAGGGACATGTGAAATGCATTGTACGCCTCAAGTTTGTAAACTGAGCGAATATTACTGCATTATTTATGAAAGTACCGTAAAGAGTTTGGAAAGATAAAGCAGGTCTCCTCTGTCCTCTGCAAAAACTCTGGGTGTAATTCTCGTATCGCTTAAAAAGTAGCTGACAAACATGGAATTAGTGAGGAGGTACGAAAGAGCGATGAATATTTTAGAGAAGGTCTTCCTTTTTATTCCTCGTTGTGTGAAGAGGGTCTTTTACAGGTAGCCTAACAAATGACTCAAGTTCGGGTAGTTCACAAAGCGTTTGAGCGTATGGGTCGGTCTTCGATATAAAATGTTTAACCTGGAGGGGCTGAAGTGATCATAATGATGATGATGGTGATATTACAGGCCCAGCATAATAGCCTTTTCATGTCCACTCTGCCACTGAAAATACTAATGGTGGTGGTAGCAATCCAACATCAAACAATTCAACTTGAAGTTTTGGGTACACTTGAGACAATGACGGAAAATTTTGTACGTGCCACACTCGATACTCACTGATGCCGTAAAGAAAGCGGATAAAAAGTAAAAAGCAACTTTTACAGGCTACAATAAGCCACACAGCTACACGCAGTATCGGATTATATAATGTAGATTTATGCATCTCCATCCCCACGTCTATTTGAGGCAGGAAACAAAAAGGGAACTCTGCGTGGCCGGCAGGGAATACTTTGAATATTGGTGGAAGTCGTAGTGGTACTCATTCAAGATCCATAAGTACTTTTTTATTTCTTCTCAGGTCTTTTTGTCCCAAGTGTTTCTATACACAGGATTTTGCATGTCAACGGGGAATAATCAATACTCATCATCTCATTGCACGCAGTCAATATGCACAAATCATAATCATCCCATCCACTCCTCCGAAGTCAAAGTCAACTGTAGTGAAGTAAAAAGTAAGAAGAAGTGAGGGGAGGTTTGGTCGTTACATGTGAATTGAGTAGGGAGATATCCGAAGGTGGATGACATTTCTTCATCAAAATAGCATTACTACTTGCTTGAAGTGACTCGTGGAAAAGTAGGCTTCTTGATTGTGATAGAATAAAGCTATAACAGATCAATGGGAAGAAAGGTGAAAAGTGGAAAGAGAGAGAGGGGCACTTTATTGTGAGAGAAGGTGAATTTGTGTCCTAAGGTAGATCGATGAATTCCTGATAGATGTTTTATAACTGAGAAGAGAGAAGCCAATCATTAAGTGTGGAGGGACGGGACGGAGGAATCGAAATAATAATAAATATCTTCGCCCTCTCGTCTCTAAAGTTTAATCAATCATGATTAGAAAAGGACGGAGGAGGAAAGGATTTCAATCTCGCCTTTTAGTTGTGCTGGAGGAATTGTGTGTGTGTGTGTAGTTATTTTGATGGGAATGAGAGATTGAAGAATGGATGGAAGTCACAGAGTTGACTTTTGGGATTCATGAATCATTTCACATTGAAATGAAAGATTCAGGAATCAAAGATAACGCATGAAGAGGTTTATTTAGGGTGGATGTTTTTTATTCCGTAGTAGACACAGTTTTGTGGATTAGGTTAACTAGCGAGGAAAATGTTTGACAGGGTCAGCTTAAGAATAAGAATGTTTGACGGATTAAATGAATTATGATCTTTCTCTTTGGTTTATTCCAATAAAATCGGATTTTCGGATTTGACAGGCTTAAAGCTTTAAAGTTCATACGTAGAAATTCAATAGAAGAGATAGATATTTTAATGCGAGCAGCAGGAACTATGAAGCTTTGAAACTCTAAACCACGTCGACGTCTGTGTCGTGTGTGTTGTGAACTGAGATAGTCAACAATGAAATGATGTATGAGAGTAAGAGAGGATGAGTTGTTGGACGAGGGAAGCCTGGAGAGATGGCGAAGAACTTTTTGGAGTGTGTTCATTTTTATTTAAAGCTCAGGCTATCAAGCATCCCTTCTCTTTATTCAGCAGTGTGACTGAAGTTATTGTTAAGTTGAAGGAAGGGTTAAAAGTTGTAATTTAAAGGTTAGGGTTGAGTGACCAAGCATTTGATAGCGGAATAAGTTGCTGGCTCGCATAGTTGGGGTGGAATCTTCATTGTGACCAAACTTAGTGAGAGTGCCAGCTGAGACTCTGAGAAGCAGGAGATTAAATTAAAATGGATTTGTGGAGTTGAATGTGATGAAAGTTCAGAAGAATCCTGTGGTTGCTATTTACTATTGTTATCTTCTTTGAGCCAAATTGAATTACTACTTTATAGAGGTTGGAGTTGGCGGAGGAAGACGTGGTTTTCTAGATTGATAGATGAATTGGAAATAGCACACAGGGAGACTGCAAGCGTCTCGATACAAAAGAGGGGATGATAAATGGAAGAAGAAATGGTTGCGAAATTGAGTGTAATAATAAGCGGAGTTGATGAACGGGGAAAGAATTTTTCACAAAGAATGATGAAGTTTAAAGAGAAGAAGTGGAAGTGTGAAAATGATGGACAAGGCTTGGGATTTAATAAGCCACGTTGCAGGGGAGGAGATGAAGGAGGATGCGTTGAATTTTGATTATGGGAATTGATAGCCACTTATTAAGTAAGTGTGAGTGTTACTGCATTGACGTTTGATTAGTGAGGCTTCATATGCAAATGACATTAAGTGGGCCTTGGATTGACAAGTGATGATGAGAGAAACGAAATCAAAATATTTCCATATACTCCGTGGAAAAAGGATTTAATCTGGTTAGAGAGGAGGAAAGTGTTAAGTAAGATGGGCTTGGGCAAAGACCATAGAAGGGAAGCTCGTTTGGTTTTGGTGTTAATAGTTAACTTGAAGCTTGTTAATAGAATGAGAGAAATATGGAATGAGAGCGTCAGTTTCACTGGATGCAAGTGAACAATTCTAAAAGTGGATTTAATGAAAGACAGACAGACACATATTTTTGGTATTGATGTCTCGATGTCTGCACAAGTTGTTGGGACAAACGAGGAAATCACATGTGACAGTAACATCCCCACACCCAACCTTGACTTGCCGAGGTCGGGGTCAGACAGGGATCACTGGTAAACTTGAGAGCTTTATGATGACATTTTCTGATTACCATTTGGTTTCATTTTCCATATGGCATGGGCTTTTTTCATGGAACGGAGTAGGTATTAAATTATTCGAAGGTGCGAATCTTTTTCACGCAGAATTTGAATGTTGTGTTGCTGAGTTGACGTGTGAGGACAGTTTATGGAAACGTGATGAATAATGAATTCAAGTAGAAAGAGAAATAATAAGTTATGTGAATTTTCATGTTCGTTACTTTAATTTCGGTTCGGGACTTCTCATTGTGAAAGTAGACAATAGGACATGCAATCAGAAAAGGAGAGAGAGAGAGAGGAATGCATTTTTATCGTGTGTCCTTCTTCTTCCCCCGTCTGGCTTTGGCTTTGTTAACCTTTTACTCGTGAAATTGAGGTTTTATGATTGCCCTCTTGTACATTGTGGAAGTTGGTCTAAAGGCAATTTTTACTTTTCATTTGGTGTTATTAACTGTGAAGGCTCCTGTTCTGACTGCTGGACGGGATTGAAGAGTATTACTCTGACTTTGAAAGCGTGATGAGGTTGGCATGCAGGAATTTTTGTACCTGTCTCGTCATCCAAATCAAAAGCCATTTGTTACTGAACCGTTGGAAGTGTGGGTTAATTTTAAATACCAACGAGTCAGGAAGATTACTTTACTACTGTGGTGCATACCACGGAGTGAACAAAATACCTGTTGATAATAAATGTTCTTTGAAGAATTTGGGTAGATATTAGATGTCACGAATAACAATCTTGTACCCTTTTCTGTGTCTGTCTCGTGATGGAAATGTAGTCTCCTGTTAGTTTCTGTAGCTCTACTTGAAATTCTCAGAAAGACTGACAAGAATGTTTTAAGATGGTTCCTTTTTAGTTTCTTTAGTTTAAGTTTAAATGTCACGTCAACTAAACACTTTCATAATAATTAATTTGTGACTAAGTTGAAAGATGTAGAGGTAGTTTAAAGGAGTGCATAAAGATTTCAAAATCTGCTGGTTGAAAATAACGACAGAAACACTGAAAATTCAGTCAAAATAACTTTTACTCTCACGGGAATAAAAATAAAAATTGTCACATAATTACACAGAAGGACAGTCTCCACGATATAAAAAGGAAATCATCTAACTTCTAGTTGAAGAAGAGAAAAACTTGCATTGCTTACGAAAGCAGATTACACTAAAAGATTATATTGTAAAGTGTCTTAAATGCTTAAGATGCACTTTGTTCTTGGTCTCTCACGATTTTATGAACGTAGGAACTGGCAGTCATAATTGGTGTTGGGGAAACTTGCCTATCCAGCATGCAGGTAGACTGGTAGACCGTATTAAAGTGCATTTCAGGAGAAACAAAGCTGTGAAGCTAACAAAGCGTACCTGGCGATATCATTAAGTACTCATTCGCCACGAGGAATACTTTTTATGTTCGTCTCAAGCTTAAAAAGTTCCTCTTCGTTCTCTCTGCACTAATGGAAACCCCTAAGGTCCATGCATCCGGAGTCCGGAGCTCTAAAATCTCAGGTGCATTCACACACTATTCCTCGTGAGTTCTTAATGTATGTCCAAGTGTATCTTTCACAAGTTTAAGGTTAGGTTAAAAGAATACACATGTTTTGAGAGGTTACATAATACGTGTGTCTGTATGTCTTCCAACAATCCCTGCAAGTTCAGCAGAGAAGATTTCCCTGTGTGCTTTAATTTCAAAGGGACTTATTGCAGGCTTAAAGGAAGCTGTCCGCTGTGCTCCAGTGGATTGAAGGTTTTTTCTAAGAGAATCAACGACAGCCATTCTTGGAGAAGAGGTCTCTAGTTACTTGTCTTGGCTTTTCACACTTCTACAAAATCCATTTCTCGTTGTAAGCCTCCAAATGATGAAGAATAAGAAGTACCAACCCTTATTTTATACTGGAGGATTGTTGGGGTTGGCTTGAAGGGTGATTTTTTGCTACGTCTTCTTTCTGTACGGAGTCTTTTCTTCTCGTGTGTTGTTGAGCTGGAAGACTTCTAAAGTCATTTTTCTATCGGAGCGTATTGCGTATAGAAGATAGACTGTTTGCAACTAGCACAAAGAATCTGTAGAATTGATGATGATGACTGGGAATAATACAGTTCTTTTATTTTTTCTTCTCCAGGGTGGTTGATGGTGGTTGTGTTTGTAGAAGGGAGAAGAATTAACATGGAAAGTGAAATTACATAAGCAAACATAGAAATGGGTTGTAATGTTGTAAATGGGGATAAAAGTGTGGAGATCTTTTTGTTTCGAATCGCTCTCGTGTTATCCGTTGACCTACGTGTGTGCCTGTCTTCTTGTGAGTAGACTTTCTGTTTGTTTAGGGAGATCTTGTTGAATGTAGGTTTTAGATACAGTTCTTCTATTTCTTGTTCTCATCAATTCACTTACTAAACTGACACATATTTGATAACTGTAAGTCAGTTCGGATCGGAAGGAACTGGGGTTGCAAAATGAAAGTTGCAAGTTGTATATTTGATTTGCCATTGATGGCATGGTATTGGTTAGTTAGAATGGTACAGATGGTACTTAATGATCATGGGCATGCTATGTATTGAAATGTCGTAATCATTTGCATCAGTACACGTGAAAGTAAAAGATACGCTGTAAAAAGTTGACTTTAAAGTACAGAAAACTTGGTCATCATTTCCATCAACCTTCTCATTGTTATGCACAACCAATTAAGAATGCATTACGGAGTAAAAAAGGAGATAGGAGGAAAACAAGCTGGACGAATGTAATGCAGAAGTGAAATTTGATTATCCTTTTATTATAAGAGGAATTCTTGCGGATGTAATCTTGAATATGTGTATATCAAAGGTAGATCTGTGGCTGGATGCATGTGTTAAAGGAAATGTAGGGAATTACGATCATGACACACACACAGGGGCAATGAGATTGGACACAATTTAGTTTTTGTCTTGTACCATTACTTTTACAATCGTGGTGGTTAAAAAATCTCGTGTGAAGCGATAGGAAAGAAATGATCAAGTTTACTTGAGATGGTGGTGGTTAGGCTGTCCAGAGGATCTTATTAGAAGTCTGGGAGTCTAGTGGTATACTGCGGAAAGGCTGGGATTTTGTGAACCGTTCTTTTGTGCGGGGAGAAGCCTCATGTGGCGAGGATCTTGTTGTTTTTATCGTATTTTATCCAAGGGAGAGAGAGAGATTGTTATCCTCAATGATTGTTTGATGGGATGCAAGTGATACCTTCTCTGTTGAAGGAGTTTAGTGCTTTGCAGAGTTGTGGAGAAGTCAAAGAAAAGCATTATTGTAGAGCTGACCTTGGAAATGGAGGCATCTTATGAGATTAAAGTGAAAACGAATGACATGGACTATTGGTTTCCTTTCTTTTAGACAATTTTTATGCATTTGGTGATATTTTCTGTTTAAAATTATGGTTTCTGGAAATGGGTTTTAGTTTTGGTGCGATGAACAGCTGTGAAGACTTGCATTATAGTATGAGTAAATATAAGTAAATCTGATATTTAGATATTTCCTGGGGGCAGTTGGATTACGATTTGTATGAGGTGAAATAGTGGCAAGATTACAGTATTGTGCTATGTGAATTAAATTATTCGAGTCGTTTTAAAGCACATTATTCCAGGGACGGTAATGAGATGATGGAACGCACATAATTGCCTATTTATTACTTTTCGTGGACTGGAAGTTCCTTAGCAAGTTGCTGAAGCCAAAGGGTTCACTTTTTTGTAGATACTTGTGAATAAGAATGCGTTGCATAAAACAAGGCAGTCGAACAATAATGTTGTGGTCAGTAATTTTAGAATATCCCTTGACTTCTGACCTGCTGCATGATAGCAGGGAGCAAGAATTATGTCACGATTACTTGTCGATGAATATGCGTGCCTTCGTGGCAGTAGTACGTGAGGTTGATCAGAATCATCTACGCCATGCACCAATCAAGATTGACGGTAAATGTAATCAGCATTCCCTCAACTGCATCTCTGGACATGCAACTATTGTTACAAAAGTTGAAACTATCGATATCAAAAGTACACGCTTTGTATCTTCGTATATAATCTCAACTCAGTTTGAACTCGAATTTTAGGTTTCTACGCTGCTTTTGTTGGAAGAAAACCGTTCTTACGATCTTTTATTAAGTGAAATGATGCTTGCAGCTTTTACCAAAATGGTCTTAGTGTTTGTTTGTGAAGGATGTAAAGTTACATGCAACTATTATAGTGTGCAATGACTTCAAAGGTGACAAAGTAAATGATGACCAATTTCGTCTTTTGAGTTGTGAAACAGTTGTGCATTATGTGGTTGAAAGAATCTCCACAATGCATCATTTCTTGGATAAAAATCACAGCTTTTTTGGTCAGTTGTGTTTGTACAGAGGTTTCCTACATTGCATTGCACATTTTGTTTGTTGTAGTACAGAATCGTGGAATTATAAAACTCCTTAGATGGCCGAATGTTCCAATAGGTGTGACGTGAATGAATTGTCCATGAAATGCATTGAATGTCCTTTCATTCCTTTACTTTATATAAGAGACTTTTGTGGAAACGTCTGAAGTGATTAATTGCTCAGGGATTGTTCAATTCTGCACTATGTGATCGAGTCTCAGAGATCCTGAAAGCTATTCATACTATATGCTTGCCTCTATAAGATTACTCCTATTTCATTTAAAATCTAATGATGTATGACACAATGCAATTACTCGATAGGACGAATAACGAAGCAAAAACCTTCAAACAATAAATGAAAGTGAGAAGCCGATGTCAAAGAGAATCTCATCTTTCCAGACAATTGGTTATTTTATTTGAATTCTCTTCATCCGTGAAACTTCCATCGTTCCATGAGATGCAAAGTCAAAAGCAAAGCTGTGCAATGTTCAAAACGAGATAGTCTTGTGAAAATCAATTTTTTATTGATAAATTACTAAGGATTTCGTAAACCCAAGTGGATGATGGAGATTTCAAGGATTATTAAACCGAAGATTACTCTTTGACAAAAACTCACACAGCAGTTGACACAAACTGCGGCTATCACTTTCAAAAGAATGGTTTCCAGATGTTTAGTCCTGTCAATGTCGAATAAACCCATTCGTTACCTTAAATCTCACAGTCCCAACTTCCTCTCCGCTCCTGCACACCGGAGAGAAGCCAAGCTTAATCAAATCAGTCAGGGATTATTTATGCATCCATTTAAATAATATTGCATAAGGTTTTATGGAACTTCTCATGCTTTGCTACTTGCTTAAGTCCGCAGTAGACTTTCTTCACTCCAACAGTGCAATTTATTACACAAGTTTTTGCGAACCGTAAAAAATGCACCCCCAATTTACAATTTTTTATTTCTTGTTCATTACAGGAATCCCACAGCCTGAGTACCGGTGGGTTAAAGATGGCCAATACCTCGGGGACTTCACCGCAGATCATTTTTACAAAATTCAGCATGCCAAACGCTCAGACGCTGGAGATTATCAGTGCATCGCACGGAACGATGTCGGAGCAATTTACTCGGACAAAATCAGAGTTACTGTTGCATGTAAGTTTACACTCGGACTCTCGAGGGTTAATTATAAATTTAAATTATATTCCTTTTCGTTCGTTGTGTGTGTGTGGGAACTTTTCCTTCTACACTCAAAAAGAGACCAAAAGGCCTTCATCATTATTGATGAGCGTGAGAGGCTTTTCTTCGATATAAACTTGATCTCCTTCCAGACATCTTTGAGATTGCGTGATATTCGTCTTACGATTCTCGTGTTGATTTACTTGAGGTGATTTCTATCTACAATATTTCATCTTTTTACTTGTTGAGTGTCTTTAACGAGAGTTATATTTCATAACTCTAATCTCCCTGAACCAACCAAAGCTCTGTAGAGTGTAGAGTGTGTGCTTTCTTGTTTTTTTCTCACGAGAATCGAATAGAAATGCGTATGCAAAGTAGAGTCTCAGGTAATCTTGGAAGTGCAAAGAAGTGTGAAGTCATGTCATCATCATCACGAGGAAAGAGAGAGTAAAGTGTGAGATGATCTGTTGTAATCCTGTAGCTTTCTGTGTGTGTAAAATGATTTGTGATTGCCATATTGTGTGACATGTGACATATTTTTGTTTGCAGACATGACTCCTTTCGAATCCCAAGAGGAAAAGACTGTCGTAGTGAGTTCAGGAGAGGCAGCAGTCCTGGAGCTTCCGCCGATTTCGAGTCATCCACCCCCATCAATTTTATGGCAAGCCAGGGACAACTCGCTTCTTTATGGAACCAAATTCGCCACGACCTCCGACTTTCGGCAGGTTATTTTAGATGTGAACACAGCGGACCAAAAAGCGTACAGAGCTCGAGCAACAAACACCCAATTGGGTTTAGAAGAAACTTCAGGGTATATAAATCTCATAGTGACAAATCAGGGTGAGCCGATTCCGGAACAAATTGGTCCGTCCATAATTGTCCCTCCGACGGATGCTCAGATTGTTAAGGGACAGACTGAGTTTGAGCTTCAGTGCATAGCAAACGCGAGGCCTTTGCATGAGCTCGAGACAATTTGGCTGAAGGATGGAGTGCCCGTTGAGACGGCAGGGATTCCCACGTCCTTTAATGATCTGTGGAATAGAACTTTGTCTCTCCTCAAAGTAGATGCATCTCATGCCGGAGAGTATTCGTGTCAAGCAAGACTGAGAAATTCAATGTTTCCTGTTCAATCTGCGTCAGCAAGAGTTACCGTTCAAGGTGGGTGTGGCGTGAAAAATGCATACAGAAAGGATCTTTACTTAAAAGATGGGTTTCTTTTTCTGTGGATGACACTATACACGACTTCTATTGACTCCTCATTTTATTCTGGGATTTATAGAAAAGCCGTTTTTCATTCAACTGATGCCAACTGAAGTGTACGGGGAGTTTAGTAAAGAAATCGTCCTCCATTGTCCAGTGGGTGGGGTGCCAAAACCAAATGTCACTTGGTACAAAGACACAACTCGGATTGATGGGGTAGGACTGCCCGGATATTCTGTGGACCCTGAAACCGGTTCCCTCACAGTTCACTTCCTCCGAGCTCAAGACTCAGGAATGTATCAATGCTGGGGAACCAATCCTGCTGGAGAAACCAATGGATATAGTTGGCTCAGAGTTAAAAGTAAGCGAAGGAAGATATATTAAGAGTTTAAGGATGCTGGGTTCATGTTAGAAAAGCCAATTACTCATTCCTGGGATTCTTATGTCACAAATCATATCGTGATTGAGGCATTTCTGCAGAAGATTGAGAGGGGCATATGTGATACCAGTTAATAATTGACGGAGGCAGAACTTTACGAGAGCTTGTTAGGATTTAAATGAATGTGTTATTTCTTCCAGAATACTTTTTTCTCACAAGTAAAGTTCTTTATGTAAATATGTGCATACTTTTAGTACTTTTACACATAAATCTACATACTTATTCAGCAATTCAGCTCTTTCTTTGAATTATTGCCTGCAGACATACGAAGCAAGTACTAATTCGAAACAGTTTTGAAGGTAGAAAGGCAAGATATTAGTTTTATTGCTTTCTGTTTCACCTTTTAAGAAAAGATCACAACAATCGGGAATATGAATAAGTTGCTGTTGCTGCTGTATATATAATATTGCTGCTGAGATTATGAATATATTTATATTTATTGCCGATTCGATTTGGTATTGAACTACTGCTGCGTTTGAATTGAGTCTTGAATCTTGTGAGACTGAGGGAAAAGAAGTTTTACCAGTAATATTAAAATTGCAACAGTTGAGAGTTTGAAAGAAGTGTGGTGCAATATGCAAGAATTATATGGTTCTGAGATTTTGATGGGTCGTAAAAGAAGTTTCAATTGGTGTCTGGAGTTTTTATGAGTCTTGTTTACCTCTTGGGAGAATTCTTGTAGATGTGAAGTAAGATGAGAGTGAGTTGGTGAGTTGTGTGTTTGACTTCGGTGGTTTTCCATACAATTTGAGATGACATGACCTTTCAGATGAAAAAGAACGAGACGTATTGAAGATGTGGAACAGGCGGGTTGCAAGGGATGCCTCTAAAGTTGTCAAACTTACTTTAGTTGATCTTCTAAACGCCAAACCTGCAAATGGTTGGTACACCTTTGTTGGTAAACTGTAAATATTTCACACGTAGTCTGCAGTGTACTTTACTTCCCTCCTGTAGAGTGTAGAGGCTTAGTTAATTATTTTATTTTAAGTTACTCCTGTGAATTTATACTTTAAAGTTGGGTTGTGTATGACATGTAGTTTATGAGAGAGAAATCCCTACGTAGTTATTTTAGCTTCTATTACTTCTATTTTAATAATTACTTTTTAGTTGCAAATATTACCCCCAATCCCTGTTTGCTCGTTTGACACATCTTTAATATAAAAGTGGATGGAAATTTTTGAATTTTGATACTCCACAAACGATTTTGAGAAATCCAATTTAACACGATTTTTTGAAAACGACACTGCAAGAAACTAAACAAAAAATTGCACTTGTACACAAAATCACAAAGCCAATTATGAATGACAGTCACAGCACATGCAACGCTGCACCACAATGCACAGACTTTTCATGTCATTCTTCACTCTCACGGTTTGGAAATTGCATAAAGAATGCCATAACATATCACGCTTGGAACTGAATGAGATGTTTGATTGCATTTTTAATTAACTACAATAATTGATAGATTATGAACGATAATTGCTTTTGCTAATTGCTTTTGCTCGTGTCTTTTCAGCGTCTCCACCAATCATGTCCAAAGGCCCAGAGAACCGAACAGTTCTTGAGGGAAACGATGTCACTCTTTTCTGTGAAGTTGGAGGGGCTCCTATGCCAAATGTCACTTGGTACAGGAATGGTAAGAGATCTTTCAGGTAAATGCTGAAGACATAAATTTCTAAAATTCCTTTGTGAATGTGCAGAACAAGAGGAGGTCGTTTCACAAGGACGTTTCCAAGTTTTGGACACCGGAAGTCTTCTAATTGCTGCTGTGCGATCAAGAGATGCAGGTCACTACACATGCATAAGGTCTAATATCGCTGGGACAGTCATTGGATCTGCAGATGTGTCGGTTCTTGTGAGAACTCAAATCATTCAGCCTCCTGCAGACACTCAGGTTATTCTGGGACATGTCGCAACTCTCCAATGTAAAGTTTCCAGTGATCCGGCACTTCCTTATGACATCGAATGGGAGCATAATGATGAGTAAGATGCAGTGGGAACAAAGATGAGAGCAAATCAGGTGCTAAACGGTTGATTTCTGTACAGGGCGATAGTTCCCGGCGTTTCCAACAGAATGCTTATCCATTTGGATGGGACGCTGGAGGTGAGAGAGGTGAGGGCGAGCGATGTTGGAAACTACAAATGCATCGTGAGGTCTCAAGGAGGTCACGACGAGAGAGTAGCCATGCTGAAGATTATCGAATTGCCTTATCCTCCCTCAAATATCATTGCGGATAAGCTTCCCATCTTGGCTCCGGTAAGTCGTTATTCGTATTTGTTTTATAATTAGGATGTTGATAGGTCAGAATCATTGCTGTCCCGGTGTGTTCAGTTGGATTGCAGAGTATACAATAATTTGAATGATTTTGCAGGGAGCGATTTCGAAAGCTGTGAATATAAGTTGGGCCAGTGGCTTTGATGGGAATAGTCCCATATTGAAATACATCATTCAAAAGCGCACAGCATCCCCCGAAGCTGGAGTTCAGCAGACTGAAATCCTGTCAGCCTGGGAGACACTTTTGGCGAATGTTTCATCCGACATGCGTTACGTAATTGTGGAAGGACTCAAACCAGCAACTTCTTACCAATTTAGGGTCAGCGCTATAAACGCTGTGGGCGAAGGTGAAGCGTCCCAGGCATCCAACGTGGTCACTCTTCCACAAGAACGTAAGTCTCCTTCAAATCTCTCCATTAAAGTGCTCCTCTTCCAAATGTGCTTTCATTAATTCAACGCTCTGAATCTACTGCAGCTCCATCCGGACCTCCCGTCGGTCTTGTGGGATCAGCAAGATCTCCATCACAGATAATCATTCAATGGCATCCTCCGCAAGACGAACACAGAAACGGACAAATCATTGGCTACGTTATACGCTACAGACTTCACGGGTACGGGGACAGCCCGTGGTCTACGAGGAACATCACTAATGAGGTATGTAAATGGATAACTGGAGTGATTATCTCGTGATGTATTGAATGACTGAGAATAAATCTCCACCTGCGAGTCATAATCTCTCCCTAATAAAAATCTGTTGTTCTTATCCCTGCAGGCACAGAGAAATTATCTCATCCAAGATCTCATCACGTGGAAAGACTATGAAATCCAAATTGCAGCTTTCAACAACAAAGGAATAGGAATATTCTCTCCCAGTCTGAAGGTTAAGACTCGTGAAGGTGTCCCAAGTGCTCCTCCCACAAAAGTCAAAGCAGAAGCGTTGAATTCCACGTGCATCCAAGCAACTTGGAAGCCTCCAGATCCGCAGCAGATCAATGGAATCAATCAGGGATACAAAATCCAAGCGTGGCACGGCTCAGAACTCATGAAAACCGGGACACTTCCTCCAAGTCCCTTCGACCCTTTGGCAGAACAAACCGGATTGATTTGTGACTTGGAGAAGTTCACCGAGTACAACGTTACGATCTTGTGTTTCACGAATCCTGGAGATGGAAAGAAGAGTACTCCATTTCTCGTGAAGACTAACGAAGACGTTCCTGATGAAGTGAACAGTCTCCACTTTGAGGATATCTCAGACAGATCAGTCAAAGTTGTGTGGAATCAACCATCCAAAGTTAACGGAGATTTGCTGGGCTACGTTGTACGCTATGGAATCAAAGACTTCCCGAATAGTTTCAAAGATGTGAATGCTTCAAGTGACTCTACCCACCTGAAAGTAATAGCGCTAAAGGCCAACACTTATTACACCTTTGAGGTCTGCGGATACACTCGAGTAGGTCGTGGCGTGTGTAAAGCTGCCAGTATGAAGTCCGGAGTTGAACCGGTTCTTCCTAAACCTCCTGTGAATTTGGCTGTGTCGAACATCCAACCGTTTTCTGTGGTTCTCCAATTCACTCCGGGATTCGATGGGAACTCTTCGATAACCAAGTGGACGATTCAGGCTCAGACAAACAGGAATTCTACGTGGCACACGATCTACGAGTATTGCGAAGAGCCTGAGAAGACTTCAAATCTGATGACCAACTCTGTTCAACTTCATTCGGGGGTACAACATGCGGCGGCTAGTATGGAATCGATTGTTGTTCATAATATGAGTCCGTTCTTGTCGTACAAGTTGAGACTCATTGCTAACAATGTGGTGGGACCTTCGGTACCTTCAGAACCTTCGCCGATGTTTGAGACTCTCCAGGCTCATCCAGCTCATCCACCGAGAAATGTGACTGTTCGGGCGATGTCAGCGACACAACTGCGTGTTCGATGGATTGTAAGAAATTCCTATTGCATAGATGCTGACACTTGGTTTATGAATTCGCATTTGACTAAAAATTTTTATGCGACTTTTTGCAGCCTTTGCAGCAGGCTGAATGGTACGGGAATCCTCGTGGATACAACATTTCGTACAGACAGAGAGGAAGTCCCAAGCCATTTTTATACCAGACTATTGAGAACCCAACTGGAAACTCGTTTGTCCTGGAGAACTTGGAAGAGTACAGTTTGTACGAAGTGATAATGACCGCATACAATGACGTGGGAGCATCTGAGGAATCCTTCCCAGCTTTGGAAAGAACTCGCGAGTCTGTGCCTGGAATTGGACCTCAGATTGCTGAATGCAACGCTACTTCTTCAACGACAATCGTCGTCAAGTGGTTGTCAGTCCCTGAGGAACATTGTAATGGGATTATCGATGGATACAAAGTTTACTACGGAGCTAAGAACGTGCCTTTCCAGTACAAACAGATCAACTCCAACGCTACTTTCACAGCGACGCTTACTCAGTTGAAGAAGTTCACGCAGTATCACGTCCAAGTTTTGGCATATACTCGAGTAGGAGATGGAAGTCTGAGTGATCCGCCTTTGCTAGTCCAAACTTGGGATGATGGTAAGTCCAATTAAAAGTGGTAGTGAAGAAGATAAGGCGTGATAAGCTAATCCGGAGTGATGTGATATTTAGTTCCAGGCCCTCCAAGCAACATTTCGTTTCCGGATGTGTCGACAACCACTGCGAGGATGATATGGGACGCCCCTGTTGATCCAAATGGAGTCATCTTAGCTTATCGCATTACTTACGCCATTGAAGGATATGCCAACCCGAGTTTCTCGATGGAGTTCACTCCTGAAACGAGGACATTCCGGTGAGTTGTGATATTAGAATTGTACTTTCTCTCGAAGAGTGGGTCGGCACTGATAACTGATGTTGAATCTAATGTTACAGAGCAACAGAACTTCAGCGTGAAAAGTACTTCTGGTTCTCGATAACCGCAAAGACTCGTTTGGGTTGGGGAGAGACAGCAAAATTGTTGGTCTTCACTACGAACAACAGGGAACTTCCACAGGCTCCTTCTACGCCCAGAATTTCTCCTTCGCAGATTCAATCTAATCAGATAACTTTCTCGTGGACACCTGGAAGGGATGGCTTCGCTCCTATAAGGCACGTTGATTAGTTTCAGTTATCTGGCTGTGAGCTTAATAGTTTGGATTTGCTAAATAAATAAATAAATTTGCTCTTACAGATATTACATTGTGGAGTACAACGAAGGAGAGACCCACTGGCAAAGAATAAATGAACGTGTTCCTCCCGCAGGAACCTCGTACACTGCCAAGAACCTGAAGCCATACACGTCGTACCGATTTAGAATTCAGGCGACAAATGATCTCGGATCGAGTAGCTTCTCTCAGGAGTCGAATATTACTTGGACAATGCCTGCAGGTAACGTTGGACGAATTTTTCTAAGGCCAGAAACTCAAGATACCACAAATACAAAATTCTAACATTTGAACGGTTTTTATTTCAGCTCCTAGCGGTGTTGTTTCCGATGTCCATGTCATTCCCATTACAACCACAAGTGTTCGAGTAACTTGGAAACCTCTGCCTTCAACAAATTGGAATGGAGACTCAGAGTCCGGAGGTTACAGAGTGGAGTACCATCAGGCAGTAGACTATCCTGTTGCATCAGCCCAGTCGATTCCCAAGGAAGAAATCAGAGGCATTCAAGCAACTACCGTTGTCTTGACTGACCTGACACGAGATAAGAACTATGAAATATCAGTGAAGGCCTTTAATTCTCGGGGAAGTGGGGAATCCTCTCGACCAATCACAGTGTACGTGGGTGAAGCTGTCCCTACAGGAGAACCGAGAGATTTGAAAGTCAAGTCTGTGTCTTCAACGGAAGTGTCAATCGAATGGAAAGCACCGTTCCAAAACCAACAGAACGGAGATCTGTTGGGATACAAGATTTACTACCAAACCAACTCTTCGTCTTCGCATACAAGTGAAGAGGAGCTGGAAGTAGTTCCCGCATGGACAACGTCTCACACTCTCTACTTCCTGGAAATGTTCTCCAAGTATTCCATTCGTATGGCTGCATTCAATCCAGCAGGAGATGGACCTTCGACATATCCAGTGATCGTTACTACTGAACAAGGTCCTCCAGGCCGTGTCTCTAACATTACCTTCTACGATATTACAATGACCAGTCTCAAGCTGAGTTGGGAGAAGCCTTCTAAGCCTAATGGAGAGATTTCCCATTACCTCGTGACTTACGAGACAGTCTTGGAGTCGAGTGGAAACAGTGGAGAAGATCATGTCATTTCTAAACAAGTGAGACAAAAGGTTTCTTGCTGTTCGTTGCTCGTTGAAAACTTGGAGGAAGAAACAAGCTACACTTTCTCTGTCCGAGGGAAGAACTCCATTTTGAACGAAGTGGGGCCTCCAGTTTGGAAGAATGTGACCACGGGACCTCAAGTCGGGTCACCCAAGAGTATTCGTGACCTCAGCTTAGTCAAGATGTTCTCTTCTGTTTTGTTCAAGTGGAATAATGACGAGAAGAGCAAGATTCGTGGGTACTATTTCGAAGCTAAGAGAAAAGGTAAGCTGATTTTGAGTAATACTTGTGCTTTCCTGAGATTCTGGTGGACAAAAAACAATATTAGTTAAATTGGAAGATCCTGAAATGGTAGCCAGAGATAAGAGATGAATTTATCATAAAATGATTGATTATAGTCAATTTCTAAACGCATGATAAGTATCAGTGTCAATCTCGTAATTTCATTTGATTTACATGTGATATCGTAATTTTATTTGCAGTTACCCAGGAATGGGAAATGTGTAAGTGTTCCAAACACAAGTTTCGTAGTAATCTTAGTAAAGTACTTTCATTCACTATTTATTTATTTGCTCAGCAATCGTATAGTTTTGAATGGTCTTTTATTGTTTTGCATTAATCATTGTGAATGTCGTATTAATGTATTTATATTTGCTAGGCTGTGAATGATTTGAGGATAGCTAGTTTTTTGTTTAGTGCAGCAGACTTGTAGAAGTATATTTGTGAAACTGGTGGCACAAAAAGTTTGTTTAATAATCACTCTTGTGAGTTTCTGTCGTGCACTGCTGCTAGCGTTTGTTCGTGTAATAATGTTGAATGTCACACTTAACCCGACTGAATGTGACTACTAAAGCATACGAAATTTGCCTGTTGGCATTTGTAAAACGGATGGGTTGTTCGTTATTCGTTGTATCGCTGTTTTTTAAATTATGTAGTGTTGAATGTCGTTAACAATGGAATGGTTTATATAATAGCGATAATTTGTTGGGAATTATGCTTGACTAAAAGGGTGTTTGTGGGATGCTAGTTGTCTCAATGTGCCTCACTGGTGAATTGCTAATTAGGAATGGGATGATTTAATTAAAACAATGTGATGGAAATGATTTCAGATGAGAATCGGTGGCAAACAGTTCACAGGACGGATCAGGGGCCCTTAACGGAGTTCACGCTGTCCTTCCAAAATCTACTGCCTTCGTCAGGATACACTTTCCGTATCACGGCATACAATAATCACGGAATAAGCTACCCTGTTGGATCGGAAGAAGTGGTGAGAGATTGTTTTCCGGAGTTTAAGCTTACTATTATAATTCTCTTTTGATTGTAATTATAATTTTAATCCCTTTTTACTACAGGTATACACTCCCCCTAAACTTTACCTGGAGTATGGATACCTGCAAGCAAGTCCCTTCTACAGACAGACGTGGTTCCTGGTGGTCACTGCTGCCGTATCAATCGTTTTCATTATTGCTCTTGTAGCGTATCTATGCGTAAAGACTAAGTCACACAAATACAAACGTGAGTTTAATATTAGTATGAATGATGTTGCTCCTTATTGTTGTCTGCACACGATAAGCAATTAACACAAATTACAGATGAATCAGAGAGAAGTCTTGCAGAGACTGCAAGCATCGAGGAAGGAGTTCTGTACGGTTCGTCAGTCGAACTTCGACAATCCCAGAAGAAGATAGGAACCCTGAAGAGGAAGTCCCTGGCAGGTGCGAAACCTCCTCCTCGACCAACTCCAGGCTCGGTAACCTACACCGACGACGAGAGCGACAAAGCGTATGATCACAATCCAGATGAGAGCAGCTTAACGGAGAAGCCCTCAGAGATAAGCTCTACGGATTCTCAAGTGAGATTAAAAAAAGAAATGCTTAGGCTTCTAAAGTTTTTCAAAATTGGCCGTATTTCTGGTGGTGGTGCTCGTCTTGTCCGCATTATGAATTCTTCTCCGCCTAACAATCTTAAATACCTAAATAAGGACAATCTTTCTCCTCCAACGATAATTAATACTCCTCCTGAGCCATCAGAAAATAGTGCTATCCGCAATGACTCAGCATCAACTGCTCGTGACGAGGGTCCTTCTACTTTCCTCTCGCCTTCTTCTTCAACTATTTTCAAGAAGGTTCCTTCTGTTGAAACTAATTCTCTCAATTGTAGTGAAGAAGCTTTAGGGCCTAAGTCTCTTAGAAATGGAGGCCCATCTTTTGTAAAGCATTTGGACGAGTCTTCCTCTGCTCAAAGTAACAAAAAGTACAACAAGTCTACTTATCCCTGTTGGAGTAAAAAGAGCAATAGAGTTTCCCCTTCGTTTGATCCTTCTTCGACAATCACCGTCACTAATGTGATTGCTTCTTCTTAATCGATCTTTGATTATTACTGAATCTGTGATAACATACGCAAAAATGTGTATTTAATAGATGTGTGTAATTGTGATATCTTTTAATGCTCAACTCGAATGAGGATTGGCTGTAAATTAATAGTTTGGTAGGTATTTGGGTTATTTCATGCGCTTGCTTTACAAGGCTTGTGTTTTACTTAACTTCAGTTGCATGCGCAAATCTTTCTCATAATCTTTCTTGCTTCAGAACTCTTTTCTAAGACATTTAATATATAAGGAGCGGTCATGTATAATTTGATTTTTGCTTTTATAAAACTTGGAAGCGAGTTTTTACTTGGTTCCAGTATGATAATTTGATAATTTTACAAATTCCGTATTTTTATTTGTGTTTTCAGGGAAGTGAAACAGAAGTGGAAGACGAGGTGGATGGCTCAATAGGTCCACATTCGTTTGTGAATCATTATGCAAATGTAAATGATACTTTGAAGCAATCGTGGCAGAAGCAAAAGCCAGTGAGGAATGTCCCTGTTCCAACAACGCTGACGACCATGCCCATGCCCAACTACTCCAGCTATACAGACTCCGAACCTGAAGCCACGGCTAGTTTAAGTGGCCAAGGTAGAATAGTTCTGAACAACATGGCCAGGTCCAGAGCACCTCTCCCTGGTTTCTCGTCTTTTATTTAACAACAAAAAGTTTGGTTAGTTATTACATACAAGTTGTTCAAGTGGTAGTCAGACAATTGTAGTGAGTAGAACACGCAAAAAATAGCATTTTCTTTGAATCCCGTGGATCAAATGATAATTTTTATAGATTGTGAGTCGTACGAGGATGTTTGCTGGAGCTAGTGAGCCATTGCGATTGCTATTAATGTGCAAAATATATCATCCATGCAAGTGAAGTTTGAGACCCGGAGTGAAATGAGTAGGTTGAATCGCAGAGAGAGAAAACAGGTTTTCTAGACAGATTGATTGATAGCTACATCAAAATGACTCGTAGTCACACAGACTCACTCTATAATTACCGTGAATTGCCAATTTTTATTTTTGCTCTTCAGCTTAAATACGTGAGAGAGTTTTAAAGGACGGTTTGTTCTTGAGCATTTCTCATAATTCAACTGTGATATGTTATATTGATTATAGGAAGCCCAAGCCAATCTTATTATGTCTTATTTGATTATTTGTAATAATCGTATTAATCCTCAATGTACAAGCAGGTGTTGTTTAATTATGAACGCGTTGTAACAGGTACTTATACACGTTTAATCCATTTTAGGAGATGTGTACAAATTAATGTAAAAAGTGTAGTGATAAGTTTGCGTCTCGCGTCTCAAGTCACTCTATTACTCGTATAGGTTGGAAGATTTCTGGAAATTCCTGGAAATTGAATTAAAATCTACGCTTCCTTCGTAAATAATTTAAATACTTCTCTCTATTAAACCGTATATTGGTTGTGTTCTTGTGTCACTTACAATTTTACATGTAAATTGTACTGTGGGTGGCTTACTTAAAAATGATTGTACAAAGTATTATAATGCTAAAAATAGGATGGAAGTAGAAGTAAGTACAGTTCGCTCTCAGAGAGATTATCGTTGGGTTTTAATTGTTTATTGTTCATTTTGTGATGTTATCGATGTAAATTAACATTGTACATTTTGTTTTTGATAAGTTTGCAAGAATCGTAGTAAATTATTTGTGGTTCCTACTGAGATTATCAACATTTACGATAGAACTTATTATGTTTAACTTCAGCCAATAAGTAAGTAGGAAATGAGGATGAAGCGAGAGATTAAATATTTAAACAGTTAAGTGCTACTTGTAATTCTTCGTTTCTCTTGAGAAGTTAACAAACTGCCAATATACTGACCAATCATGTTGTAGTGTGGGTTAATGAGAATAATCTGCCATTCTAAGTGAATTAAAATGTAGTTTCGGAGTGCAAATGCACAAGTTTAGTAGTAGACACGTTTGTAATTTTGAAAGTAATAAAGCGGAATGAATATTGAAAAGATACTTGTTTTGGAATTTATTTTTCACTCTGATGCATCAAAATATCATAGTACAAATTATGTAAGTGAAGAGAGAGGAAAAAAGAATTTTACAAATGCGAAAATGCGATGGAAGCGAACTGGCAATGTACATAGTATATAGGTTGTGATTTTCGGAAGAAAGTTACAAAATTTTGAAATTAGCAGCATCTGACTCCAGCGTCGATAAGAATGTCTGATCCAGTCATCATGCTGGACATCGGGCTGAGGAGGAACAAAACCGAGTCAGCGATATCGTTGGGGTCGATTGGTTTGGGCCACTGGGCTCTTGCAATGGCATCTCCAGCAGCTGGAGGAAGAAGTTTGGCCATCTCAGTCATGGCTCCAGTTGGAGAAACGCTGTTAGCTCGAATGTTGTGCTTTCCCAGTTCAATTGCCATACTCTTGGTCAACATTTGGATAGCAGCCTTTGTGCAAGAGTACATGCCAAGTCCCACAACGGTCAAGTGTCCAGCCAATGAGGCAATGTTGACGATGGATCCAGCTTTACCAGCTTCAATCATGCCCTTAGCCACGGCTTGAGTCACAGAAATTAAAGCTTTCAAGTTGACTCCCAAGTGACTAAAATTTAGTACCGAAGTAGAGAAAAAACAATCTTTTTATTAGCTGTAATCACATAACCAATTATGTTTTTTACAAATAGACTTACAGGTCAGCAGCGCTCTCAGTAATATCCATGAACTCTTGCGAGACGAGCACTCCAGCGTTATTCACCAAATGGTCCATGGCTCCAAGTTTGGCAATAGTATCTTGAGTAGCCTTCCAGTTCAAGAGGTCGACTTGAACTGCAGTGACTTTCGGAAGCTCTTGTTTCAGTTGGGCAACTAAGTCAGCGTCTTTCTCCAGGGTGTATACGATTGCCCCATCATCGTGCAGACGTTGAATAATTTGCCGACCAATTCCTGTAGAAGTAATAATATTAAAATCACACAGTTCTCCAGGAGAAAGTGTTCGGAGAAGAAGGTCCAGCTCAGCTTACCCCGTCCTCCTCCAGTGACCAAAACTTTCTTTCCAGAGAATGTGTAGTTCATTTTGAATTAGAAGGAATGAAGCTGTAGGGAGTGAAGGAGGTGATAAGATGCGTTCGCGAAATCAGATGAAGACAAACTAAGCCCTGATCGATCCGAGAAGACCTAAATATGACATCAGGACTAATTATTCCATACATTCTTGAGAATATTTGGTTTTGCATTGCAAACGATGAAAAACAGAAAATGTCTGACCCAAGGTCTTTCGTTAAAACTACCAAGGCTAGCTGCTTCTTATGGATTATTAAGTTTAGGATACTCGGGGGTCTAAAACAGATCGCTCAGTGTTACATAATCGCAAGAATCACAGTCTGCAATGTTTAACTTTCTTGGAGTGTTGTAAAAACTGGCTTGGACATTCTGGCTCTCTGGACAAAGTGGGTATTTCTTCTTCTTTTGGAGATGTTATCTTAGGTACGTGTACCACTCGACCAGTACCTACCTTTACTTAGCACTCGTTACTGCTCGTTGTAATGGAATCCTGACATGCCGTTTTTTGCCCTCGATTCAACTGTTAAATTAATAATCATATATGTACGTTATTTTGCTTGATGGTGTGGTTTTAATGTTGGGAACTGAGTACATTTACGCGTTATTTTTATGTGGGTCAAGAAGACAATATGTTAGTGTACAAACATGTCTACAGTATTAGCGAAAAAATACTTTATTTCAACATTTTCAACCGATTGTGTTGTTCCGTGTCTCCTGGGTTAGTTTTTGTTTTTTATATTCACCTTGCCAGGAAGATTGACAGAAACATAATTATAGTAATACCTTACTTGATGGATTGCTTTTTATGCAGTACTGGAGCTAATTGAGATTCGGAAATAAGACAGGGGATTTTTATAGGAAGTTTTATTTTCTTGTTTCAAAAAATTCCATTTACTCTGCAATGATCTGTGGACGACTGAAAGAGTATGCAGTATGCAGTGCAAAATGCATTATTTGCAATACGTATTGCAAACATTACAAAGTAGGTAATACATTGCTTAATGATTTCTTGGAAAGTCCAGTGCACAGTGAACATAAAAGCTTCCAGAGAGAGCCAACCAGACATTAAGATGCAGGGGGTCAGGGTTTGATGAGTGAGTCTGCAGCAATACCAGGTTTGTTGTCAGGAGATTAACAAAAAAGTGTTATTTATTCAACTATACTATGTCTTCTATTATAAAGCCTACTGTAATATGTATTTTATTAATAATGCACGAAGATATAGAATAGATATTATTTTGTACTGGATATTTTTAATAGTGTGATTCTAGTTATTTAGCATCATGCCGGATAAAAGTGGTAATAAAAATGTTCCTCCAGTGGAAGTAGATCCACAGGGTCAGAGAAGACAGGGATCGACTGGCACTAGAAATGTTCCTCCAGCGGAAGCAGATCCACAGGGTCAGAGAAGACCGGGATCGTCTGGTTCTGCCTCTACGTCTTCGGAAGCCGGGCCACAGGGTATCACAAGGGTAGCGTCTTTAGGAAGCTTAGGGTTTCACTCGCGGCTGGAGAGAAAGCAAGTAGAAAGGACCCACGTAACCGCTGCAGCTGATGAAGCTGAGAGAAAAAGAGTGGAGAGAGATCAACAGAAACTTCGAGACGGATTCGAAGAGATTCGACTTCCAAAAAGACACGGAGGCTTTCACTTCCGGCACAAAGGGAAGCACGAGAAACACGTCCTCATTGTGGAAAAACGGGATCAGTCTGAACAAAGGATAACCGAAGGAATCGCGAAGCTTCATCGGTTTGCCAGAAGTGACGAAGACGCTGAGAAGGCTTTCAACCAACTTGTACAAATCCACGATCTCGGAGGGCTGGAGGATGTCTTCAGTGAAGAGATGCAAAGTTACTTCCGGAAGTTTATGATGGGTAATTACAAAATTGTATAACCAGTCCCATATCGTGTGTGATGTAAAAAGTATTTGATCTTAGCACTTTTATTCAATGGCTGTTTAGACTGGAAACTTGGCCTCGTAAGGGCTCACACAAAAATGAGGGTCCGAGATACAAATATCCCTTGGGTTGGAACAACTGCTGCGAGGCATAAGCTAACAAAATGTAAAAAATTTGAGAGGATGTGTGGTCCCCACTGTTGTGGGAAAGTCCCTTACTCTACCGACCTGAGTACGGTGCAGAGCTTAGAAGCATTCGAAAGTATGTCTTGTGCTCTGACCAACTCTCCGTCGCGGTCTAAACTCGCGATGAAAGCCAAGAGGCTAAGGGACGAGTTGTTTGATCCAAACGCACCAGCGTGGATTTATGAACGCGAGTTGGGTGTTCTACTGAAAGGGCCTAGGAGAACTGATAAGATAAATTATGATGAGGACGACGAGTCAACTTTCCAGGGGTCGTCGGGAACTCGAAGTGGAGGTGCTTCTTCCCTCAGGTCTGTGCAGACTTTAGGAAGACAAGACGAGAGAGCTGGAGAATCAAGGCTACCAAGACGTGGCATTAGCTTCTACGTTAGCTTAAAACCTAGCAAAAATTCCGGAAGGTCCATGAAACCTAGAGCCGCGATCAGTGATGCCAGTAAAATAACCATACCTTCTAAAAAATCTTCAACGAAGAAAAAAAAAGAATGAAATATGGGTTAAAATTACATAACAGTTTAGACAGCAATAAAGTGATTAAAATAATATGCGAATACATTAATCATTCCTTTAGCATTTTACAATGTACAGAATTTTGAATATTTTATTTTTCAACGGTTCATTTATCTCATTATAACATTTATAAACATCAACATGTTACCTCTACATTCACTCTCAACATAAATTACACTCGGATAGAATTTTTTTGATTTTCTGTATTTTTCCGGAATTTGTAAACTAATGTTTCTTGCAATTGCATTGGCACTCATTCTCCTTAGAATTTTTATTTGAAGATTTGCTCGCTTTCTCTGCCTTCTTTTTAGGTGGCTTAGTTTCTTTAATAGCCGTTTCATCATCTACACTGCTCACTTGACTGTCACTACTATTTCTTCTTCCCATAAACTCTAATTCAATTTCAGCCAGAGTTTTGCCTTTAGTTTCCGGAACAAAAATTGCTACATGAATAGCAGCGAGTAGACATAATACGGCAAATAACCAGAACATAATTTCCAATCCAAACCAATCCATAAGAGTAGGAAAAACTCGAACGATGAAGAATAAAGTGAGATGATTCACGAGTGAGGCTAAAGCACACATGTAACTTCGACACGAAGAGGGAAACACTTCCGACATGATGATGAAAGGAACAGGTCCGAATCCAATGGAGTATGCAGCAATAAAAGCGCAAAGGCAAAGCAAAGGAAGCCAGTCACTAGTGAGCTTGACCATATCCAAGAATGACCACGAGTAGACGTGAATATGAATGGTAACTTGTGGATGCAACTTCATGTAGAAGTAAATGCCAAGGACGAGATGAGGAAATATCATAAGGATTGCAGATGTGATGAGCAGCACCCTCCGGCCCAGTCGATCGATCATAGGAAGTGAGACGAAGAAGGCAAAAAACTGCACAAGACCTACAATCACTGAACTTACGTTGGCATTAAGTCCGTGAGGTTGATAAGCACTGTGACCTACAGGACCGGCGTGTTGACTGGGGTTGTTTTGGTGTTCAAAGAAAGCTATCAAACTCATGTTGTGATTCGTGGGCTCTGCTTCCTTCAGGATGAGGCTGAGATAGTAGATTATCGCGTTGGCTCCTGTAGCCTGTTGGAACATCATCAGAGACATCGAGACAAATGCTGGGAACCAAATCTCTCTTTTTCCAAGAAGGTCTGTGAAGACGAAGTGTATGAAGTCTTGAGGTCCTGGCTCCTGTGGTTCTGACGGGGAGTCTTGTAGGTCTGCATTCTTTGAGACTTCTCCAGTTTCCAGAGATTCTGCAGCACGTCTTTTCCTTATGACTCGTCTCATCTCATTTACTTCCTTCTCGATTTCCTCGTTAAGAACGATACTGTTGATGGCTCTCTTTGAGGGACTTTTATGTTTTTTCGTATGAGCTGTGGATTCCTGGAGAACTCCTCGTAGTTTGGAGAGACTCTCGATAGCTTCACGTTCTTTGCCACGATACATGAGCCAACTGGGAGACTCGGGAAGGGTGATTGTAAAGAGCAACAGGACAATGGGAAAACATGTCATAAGAAGAGCTAACTCTTGCCAGTTGAGATTAATGGTGCTCATAGCAAATCCCAAGAGAATACCGAATGAAAGCATCATTGCTGGGAGGAAGCCTAAGAATCCTCGGACTTTTGCACGTACACATTCACTCACGTAAAGTTGAGCTGTAGCTGTGGCAAATCCAGCTGCTAGTCCGGTTAAAGCTCGTCCTGTCATTATCATTGGCACATTACTTGCAAATCCAATCAAGAGCCATCCAACAATGTAAGGAAATGTGAGGAGGATTAGTGTCTTCTGACGACCGCAGTACTGGAGAGATAATCCGCTTAAGATTGTTCCAAAGAAGGAAGCTAATGGGGGCGAGGCTGCTACCCAAGAAATCACTGATTTTGATAAGCCCGTCCCTGCGAAGAATTCTCGGTCTTCGTACATCGAAGTGATGGCTGGAGATGTGTAGGATCTCATGAGACCGATGCAGAGGAAGGAGAATGACGATATCAGAGTTACGTACAGTTCCATAGGTAAATAGCTATTGGTACTTTGGGATGGAAGAGATGAGGCTGTTGTTGTGGGAGTATTGGGGGAGTTCCGGGATGATTCCAATGGAACTATTTGGGTGGATTTGGATGGTTCTTCAGCCTCGTCGTCTGACGTGTTTCCTGTAGTGTTCTCTGGCACAACCACTTTGGAATATTTAGGCGGGGGTGGACGTGGCGGAGGCGAAGAGAGTGTTGGAATTGGAAATTCAGGTTGCTCGGAGATTTCATCCTCTTGGGATTTGGAATAGTTGGATTCCACGGAAGGAGTTCTTGAAACGCCCCGACTTGGTCCTGCTACGGGTTCTTCCGTCGACTCGTTCATCTTTGGAGGAATCACTGGAGTCGTGGAAATGTCAATTGACTCAGCAGCACTACTTTCCATTGTGTTCTTTCTTATAGGTTTGTGGATGATTAAGGGCGATTAATCCCCAAACACTACTTAGTCTCACCTTACACATGAAACTTGAACTTGATCTTGTGGGATAACCGGCTGTCCCTGCTCTCGCACTTTAAGTGTACACACACTTCTAGTATTCTAGAACCTAGAATCGTCGTCTGATAGAGGCACACGCAGGTCTAAAGCAAAGTAGAAGACCTTCTGAGACACAAAAGCACCTCTGCTAATCGAAGACGAGAACCTACAGCAACAATAAATGTGGAAGGAATCGCCTCTGCTGCTGCTTCTGTTGCATGCAACAGTTCACTTCCTATATCCAGATAGACGATATCCTTGGAAGAGTTTTTTACTCTACTGAGGGAAGTACATTGTACAAGTCACTCTGGTCACTTGCAAGACGATTATTTGGTTTAAAAAGTAATCCTGTGGGATGAATTCTAATAACACTCACTCTTCCATGTGAGTCTTAATCGCAAATGAAGAATACGGACACAATTACGCGAGTAATGAGCATAACACTTACGGAGCCTATGGTTTTATTGGGATAGGCACATTGTAAAAATTAAAAAAAACTGTTTTTCACTTCCACCTACCTCGAGAATATTTGCATGAGGATTGTAATAATGTTCAGTCTCTAAATGAGTATCTAACACACGCCTAGTATGTAGTTTATTATGTTAGATGTAAAATTCTTTCCATTTTATATTCTAGAGGTTTGCTTTGACCTTTGGTCTTGAGGGAGGACACAGTGTTTTACAGCGTAAGGTATTTATGACACCCGTAACACGTTTCACGTAAAGGTAGGGCTCGGGCTTGTAATGTTTGCATAACAATCGAAGATATTCGCATCTGGAGATGGAGATCGGGTACTAAAGAACATAAAGCCTTGAAGGTATAAAATATACGTGTTAATACCTCGCGTAATGTTGAAATTAGATTTGAGATGTGATCGGGAAGATAGTTTGGACTTGGGTTGTTCATCAACTTAAATTGCTTTGCGTCAAACGGACTTGACTTTTAAAGTCGAAAATTACTCAAAGTCGTATAATTCAACTGCATAGAAGATTGTCAGGTGATTGCAGCTCTTGGGAGGAAAGTTTCGTTGACTGGAATTCCCTCTGGCTATTTAATCCTTTAACATGTTCCGGCTGAACGGAGGAGATACTTTTGAGAAATTCGATTCACGTATAGGTAATGATAATAATGAGGCAAGGATTAAGTGTTTCTATCAAGTTTTGGACGTTCGAAGATGGGCGAGAGATTCACGATGGGAGAAGGATGTGGAATATGAGTCAGAGAATCTCACTAAAGATACTTGCGTCAGGAAACCTGTTTCTACACATTCACATGCAATGCGTATTTATGCATTGTTGTGATTTGCATTGCAATAAGCATTGGTTTGTGTTGGAGAAGACGAGTGGATAGTTAATGAACAGAGATGCATTATGTTTATTAACTATTGTTTCTGTTGTCGTTATCACTTTTTATGATTATGAAGTCAGCTTAACCATCCCAAATATCGGAAAATACAATATTCATATTTGTACTCTCTGGATTACCGAAGTAATAATAGTAGTAGTATTAATTCATTAATATTATTTATATTCATTATACAAAGATTTGTTTTCTGGATCCTGTGGAGTTCTAATTCATCTCCTAAAGTAATTAAATGGATGACGGAATACAATTTTATGATCAGTTAAGCAGATAAGCTGTTTGATCGACGTGGTGATCAAATTCAATTAGTCCACGGTGCTCATTTTCCCACACAGAATGTCATTTCGAATGAAGTTTGAGTCGACATTTATGAACTCCGAAAAATGCCACGAGCATTATTCAATTCATCAGAAGCCCATGTGTCATGTAAATTGACATATTTGTAGTAAACAGACTTAAGTATGACATAGCTACGTAAATTATTACATCAAGATTCTACCATCCACTGACTGTAACGCAATACATCATCCATAATTAAGCTAGGCGAGCCACGAAACTTCATAAATAAATACAATGCAGCTTGTTTCGCGCACACCATTCAGACTCCTGTGATATAAAGACGTAAACAGCAGTAGGGATGATCCTGTGGTAGACAGTCAAACAATATTTACACAGAAAAACAAAGATTGGATCCTGTGGGATGAAAAACACCTGAAAAATGAAGAAAGCAGAAAGCTATAAATTCAAATAATGATTTTATTTAAACTTTCTTTCTCCACCTTATTTTACGCTTGGAGAAGTTATGAGATAAAAGTTAGGAATCGCATATCTTCAGGAGAATGAAGTTATTTCATACAAGAGCTCATTTTGTGGAAGTCAGAATGCCACACCATCATCCAACTAGAAGCAGTTATTACTGTAACTGTAAAGTGTACATTGCTCTGCTGGAACTGTTCCGTCAGCTACACTCGATTCTCGAATGAATAAAAGTTACATGAAACTATGAACACCGGAGGAGGATTTATTGCAGACGAGTAAATTGTCCTCAGTTTCCATCTCGCACACATCCCACACACAAATGCCGAAGTAGTGGAGGCGAGCCCGAGATTATTATTATTACAATAGAATCCTTAGTACCATCTGCTATTCCACCATCTTATCTCGGACGCTACCTTCTATATGAGGACACCAGGAGGGACATGGGCTGTAAATCCACAAGTGAAACGATGAAAAGTCCACCTTACCGCAGGGAAACCGTCACATTCCACTTTCTTCCTTTGTTCATTTCGCACCTCGGCTTTCACTCCAGCCTCCATTAGGAATATTCATTCATTCAATCTCAATTCTGAACTCTAGATTTACTTCACAGTTTGTATTTGACCTACTGATCCAGTTATTATTAGAAGACTTTTTATCTAAAAGCAGTTACAAATATTATTAAAGCTAGCGAAAGAACTTAAAGCAAATTAAAATGAAAAGTGAGACAGTTGCTTATGCAGCTATGTCGGTGGTGGCAGTAGTTTGCTTGCTAGTAATTTCATCAACCCACGCTTACAACGATGACAGAGGATTTCAAAAGTGGTCACCCTACTGGCTTTCCAACTATCGGTATTCCCCTCCGATGTCGTATTACACAGCAACAAGTTCCAGAGGAGGATTACCTAAAAGGGTGAGAATATTGGAGACAGACTGTTGAAAAAGACGGAATTACGTGTGAGTTAAATCTCTGTCCCTTGGGTTTGTTTCAGTTGGGAGAAAGAGGGCCAAAATGGAGTCCGCTGTATTTGTCTGAAGGATTATATGGAAGACCTTCATATGCGAGCTTCAGGATGACCTCAGACGGATTCGACGATGGGGACGCTAACGTCGACAGCAGTGTGGAGGACTGATGGGGAAATGTGAGACAGGAAGACCTTTCAATCAACTTCTATTATAGGAGAGAGGAGTTATCAGATTGGCTTGGGTTGATTGGATTCCTAGAGGATCGGGCTGTCTTCGTTAATTAATGCATAATCAAAATTAAAAAGTGTTGTGTTACATTTTTATTAGAAAATAAAAAGATTATTTCTTCCGAATGTTGTTTCATTCCTGTCTTTTGAAGCGATAAGCTCGTTTATCACAAAATGCTTGATTAGTAAATCAGCATCCACTAGCAGGTTTTTTTGTATCTGGGGTCATTGGGTACATTGTGCATTTATGTTATCTCCATAATCAAACACATCGTTCAAGAATCCTGTGAATGTTTGTACAAAGACAACTGAAGACGTGTCTACCAGACGAAGTTCCAGCTTATCTCTTATTATGTACTGCATGATTAATATAGTCTATTTCTGTACCTCTTGTGAATTTTTTACACCCACGTGCATCGAATGCATTATTTGTTTGGAACTGTTTAAGGTTCAAAACCACCTGATAATTGAAAGTATTATGCATAACAGCCGGATAACTTGATGCCAGCAACGAAGAGCTCAAGGTGGCTTGGCTGGCGACTTCCAATCCAATACTGGCACAGTGCTTATCTGTTTATAGTCTCGGACTTCAAAAATGCATATACACATTTATGGTGTAAATACAAAACGAATTTTTGTCATTTATTTCGGAGATTTATTTGTTGAAGATATGTGAATGAAATATTAGTAAAGAGGTGAGAAACAAGGAATCCACAAGCCAGCAATTGGCAACCACAGAAGTTCAAATATAAACTATAAATATTTTCACGGTTAGTGTGTCAAAAGTAAAATGAGATATTGGAAACTTCTTGTTATTCATTCGGATTTTCACTCTTCGCTCAAGTACAACTACAATCGAATTTCTAGTGTCTTGTAGAGCACATTTGAAATATGAATACCACAAAGAAATACCACAAGCAATTTGTAGAAACAACAACAATTCCTATTCCACTTATGACAAACAAGGAATAAGCTTGTTCAATTTATTTTTGAGTGGAATGTTTGCTCATATCGCACACCTACAGACATTGTAAACTGTAGATGATGATGGAGATTTACGGAGAACTCGTAGGAAAGGAAATCATTGAGCTGATGTAGGTGGTCGAAATTGGATTTTTACCTTCAATATAATCTTTTTATTTATACTTCTCAACTCATCGATATTTGATGTTTGTTATTATAAGACTTTGAAATACAAGACCTTCATGTTTCATTAGAATTTGAAAATAGCACAATGGAACAACGGTGAGGATTGCATAAGAAATATCAGATAAGAAACACAGGAACACGCGATGATTTACTTGTAAAGTTGAATATTAGACGCAAGAAGAAAGCGGAGAAAGTGAACAAGATACATTCAACACTAGTATGGAATTACAATGATTTAAAAGCATTTAAATTTAAAAGCAATCTAATCCTTGATAACAATTTTTGGAAGCTACAATTTTTTACGCTATTCGACACGTTTAAGTGTACTGCTTCGTGATTGATTAATATCAATTAATTAATCTTTATTGATTGATTATAATTCACGAAGATGTATACACTTTACAGTTGCATATGACTCCCTTTGGTCAGAAGTCTAAAGAGTCCAAAACTCTCTGAAATACTTGGAATGCAAAAGCACCTTACGAATTAAATTACAGTTTGACTTGCAGTCACTAATTAATGAGTATAATTGTTATTGTGTGAGCCAAGAGTTTTGCAGAATATATCATCATCATCATCAGCACTTTCCGAGTAGGATATTGCGTACCTACGTGTATTATAGGCCTTCCATTGGTTATTATTACAAAACCTTAACACATTAGTGATGTATATATTCATTAAAGACAAATTACTTTGTGACTCTTTTTGCGCGTTTAATTAATTATTGATTAGCACGGTAGAAGTATAAGGTACGTAAATCTTTATCCAGCGAGAGATTACATTTCCTCAGTAAACAATTATGAAAAGAATGAATTTCGAAGTCTGGAGTCTAGTGTGACCCTTTCTTGCAGACTTTAGACATTGTGAAGTCTCTCAGTACTCGCACTACGAGAAAGTGGGGAAGCAGTAAATCTTGATGTGCGGAGAAAGTCGAAGACAACCCAAATCTCATAGAGTCGAAGAAGAATGAAAAGTGCAAAGATCATGTAAGTGAGTTGGTAAGTAACGATTGTCAGAACGAGTAGGGAAATCACACCCAGGAGAATCATTACACATCCATTGATCAGCCAAGCTTTGATGGGGCAATCCCAGTCCTGCATATCCCAAGAATTAACGCAATTCATTATACATGGTTACTTTCACCGTCCATAGGAGAAAGTTAATGTGATAATTCATGATTCATTCATTTGCACACTCACCTTACGTACTCCCATCAGCAAACCCAACGCCAGGAATAGGGAGATCAAACTTCCGAGAAGAATCAGTACAACTTGTCCGTGTAAATCTGAATCAGTTTGGAGATTATTATGACAAACACATGCGAATCTCATGAGTATTTGTACAATGAATCATGATCAGAGGCGGAAATGAAAAAGCAAGTTAATGTTATATTATACGACGGCGTCTGTGCATTTGACACCTACAGTAGAGAGTTAGCTCTGACACAAATAAAGGTTGACTTACGAGTGAACTCATTAATGCCGACTTGAGCAGGATATTCGTTACTTTCACTTCCTATGTCTGACACGTCTCGCTCAATTAACGCAGAGACTTTATGGAGATCAGCAAGAGCGATGGTACTCAGGAGGAAAAATATGAGACTCAAAATCTGTCATAAAATCATAACCAATTTATTATTAGACCTCAAGATATTTTTATTAAATTGTAGGTTTAATTTCTTACAATGTCAACGATGGCGATGAGGATTACGGATCCTCGTGGGTGCATCCCGCAACAGTACGTGTTATATCCCATGTTTGTGCCTGGAGATTAGGAGGACCTACTTCTTTCTGTTATATCTTTTTGCCTATTTATAGTGTCCTACTTTTAACGGTACGTAATAGTACTGTGCTTTATCAGTTGGTTGATAGAAACCCAAATTGTGGGGTGTACACAAGAAGTAGGTGCTACTTACTTACGCAAGGAGTGTTTAATTAGTTTCCTGTAATGACTATTGAGTTAGAACCCCGACAAGTCATAGTGTGGTGATTGTAGGTCGAGCCTAAAGGGGGGTTCAGTCTGTCCTCGGAGAGATAAGAATTGGTATTGGATGTAGTAGTGGCAGTCAATCTTTGAAAGAAGCTTGTGCGGACCATCAGCTTATGATAATAACATGGAAATCTGAATCTACCACTTTGTATCGACCGAGAGGAGTATTGATCCGTCTATGGGTGTTAGACATCGGAGTATTACAAAGGGAGAAAGCAAGACGGAGTGAAGGCGAGAGAGGTCTACTGGAGCAGCATACGTGCCAAATAGGGAAAGTCTTATTTCTCCTTCGTGTTCTTCCTTTCCTCATAATATGCATTCGTCTGATGGGAAGTAAAGGGAAATGTCCAAAAGCATTGCTGCGAAAAACTGCCTTCCTCAAACCTTCTTTTGCTTGTTAGTGTACTCGTGGTTCATGAAGGATTTTGGACAAATGGGAATTCCACTTTCCCTGATGGATGAAGTATATATTGCCTGTGGTGGTGACGGGTGTACCTGATGCAGCATTCGTTTTTTGAGTATTTTGAGTGATGGAATCAGGACACATTAAGGAAAAGTAAAGCGGATGGATGAAATGATCTCGTAAAAATTGGAACTCACTGGAAGTCAATGAACGTGTGCACACAACACAGCACAGACAGCTAGGAAATTGTATTGCGGATAGATTAATAGTTGATGGCGATAGGGATTGTATGTGAAAATACTGCATGAATTCCACAGGTTAGAGAAAGGAGAGTCTCACAGACCAAAAACTATCAATCCGACTCTGGCTTAATTGAATTTCACTTTCAGAATAATATTGTGTAATAGTATAATAATAAAGCATCCAATCTCGTAACTATTCGGGGTGAATTAACCATTTAATTTGTACACGTGTCTTTGTTATTGCATAATTGGGATTTGCCTTAGTGAAACTATTCAAGGTTGATCTCATTTCTGAACCTGACAGAAAGATACGTGAATGGAGATTCTGAAGGCTGGAATAGATTTGTTCATTTTATAATACAAAAGCTGGTTTGATGGGGTTTTATTTCTTTAACGGAGCTGGATGAAACGGTTTCTTTGCGGATTGGAGAATGCAGCCAGATGTGTACTTCTGTCCATTGATTACCCATTCCTGTGGGGGAGGAGGAAAGATGGGGAAAGCTTGTGCCATAGGTGGTGGGTATGATCCTGGCGAGTTTGTAGTTTTCTTTACAATTTTGCAAGTCTTGCAGTTCCCACAAGGGTCTAAGTACGACCTCTTTGGAGTTGGAGCGTCTCCGGAGTCCCTAGCGAATTCGGGAGACGTGGTGGAAGTGGAGGTTGGCAATTGATCGGTCATCCCTGGAATGTGAACTTCGAAGTCTTGGAGCTTCTTCTTTTCTCCGTCTTCTGTGTCATCGTTGTCACCTGAAGATCCCTTGTTATCTTTGTTAGGCATCATTTGCGTAGGGACATAGACTTGGAGGGGCTGTTGAGGACAAGGAGGCATTGTTGAAGGGCAATTGGGGTCTCCAATGCACACCTGGAACTTGACGGGTTGTTTTGCGGCTTTGTAAACTCCTGAACATGTTTGACAATGTTCTTTACCACACCTAGTTTGCTCGAAAGGGGGTGTGCCTTATAATGAGAACGTTTTTGTTAAGCCAATTGAAATGACTGGCCTCAAGATGGGAATTTCAGATAGAAATTACCTTTCATAAACTGTGGGGACGCGTTTTGAGTTGCGAAACCTGAGCCAAGGAGATTATTGTAGTCCAACTGGACATACCTAATGTTGGGGTTTTGGCCATTAGGGTCTCCTCTATATCCCGGTGGGGCACACCCACAAGGACCGCAGTAGTTGTGACGGTAATATTTGTAATCTGGCTTTCCGTAAACCTTTCAAGACAAGACGCATTTTCGAAACTGACTGACTTATCTCCTATTCTTATAGCGTGTGAAATGTTGTACCATTCCTTCATTAGGTCCTATGTAACCTGTTCCGTATCGCCAGCCTTCCCAAGGAGCTCGATTGATTGAACTGGAACCTGACGGAGTGTACTTCACTGGGGTCGTCCCAAAAGGATACCTCTGCATTGTCTTCATCGCTTCACTCTTAAAGTTCTCGTCTGGACCTTTTTTACAAAAAGCATCGTAAGCTCCACAGCATCCAAATTGGATTCCAAGGCTGGGATTCATTTCTGATACGCAGAGTTTTTACACTGCTGTAAATCGATAATAATTTAATATCTGTTGAATTGACAGAGGACTTTCCACAGAACTATAGGCCAAGGCCCGTTGACAACTAGCGCTAATGGAGAGGTCACGACACTTCGAGAGTTTCCAACGGAAATCGCAAAAACGGC
>JAQGAD010000510.1:0-36420 GCA_034696625.1 Isotomurus palustris | reverse complement strand
TTATGACTTTCACCGGAATGTAGCTGTGGCTACATTTTCGAAAACTGTTGCCCAGCAAAGGTGTGCTTCTTCCTTAAGGAAGATATGTTGAATGGGTGGGTATGTATTACATTTTACGTAACAACAATATTAAGACTGCCACTGACAACTTCCTCTGCTCTGCGAGGAAAGAAAGCAAATAAAAAAGAGTTTTCTTTCTGCTTTATGCGCATTTATTTTGGTGTGCCTTATGGGAACAAATGTGGATGTCCTTTGTAACTCTGTATGCCTTTTACATTGAAGTACTTGAGCTCTTAGCTTGTTACTTACACTCTCATGTTGTGAAACAGGTTGAGAAAATGAGGTCATTCCGATCCTCAAGTCCTCAAGACAAATGGCTGAGCTTACGGATGAATGGAGTAAATTGATGGGTTCTATTATAGAAGAGTCTTTTTTGCTTACCTGTAAACAACAGAACAAGAGAATAATGAATACACACATACAAAAAATGGATACACATGTAAAAAGCATTTGAAATTTGAATTAGTTCGCAAGAACGAACACACTGACTGACTGAGTGAAGAGAATGGAGTCTTGAACATTCATCGAATTGATGTGTTACAAGGAGATCGATAATCTCTAAAAATTTGCATGTGAAAAGACTCGTGCCAGATGCATGTGTGGTTTTGGGTCTCCCGACGAATTAATTCTTGAGACAAGCATACACAAGAAGACTAGAAAGGAAGTGTACAAGGAAAACTGCGTGTAAGCTGAAGTAGTTCATTTGCAATTCTGGGTTTTGAGATTATTGAAGTTGATTTAGGATGGTTTGTGGAAAAAGACGGGAATTGAATATATTTTGGGGTCGTAAATTCTAGAATAAAATCCAATTTTGAGAAAGTCGAGGACCCTATCTGTGGATGTTGGTGGAGTTTATAGGTTTTTAGAGTTGATATGAACCAGAAGAGAGATATTTTAGAGGAAGGACATTTCATAGAAGTGAGTGGAAAAGAGGAAAGGGCTAAGCGTGTTTGGGAAAAGGACTCTCCTTCACTTTATTACTCCTCCATATGCCACTTAAACAAAACTCTCCCTGGGTGACTAAGAACTTCATAATCTTTGTGTTTTTCGGCTTTTCCTTGCTCCGCTGGAGAGAAGCTGTGTGTGTGTGCGTAACTCAGTGAAAGTCAAAACCCTTTTGTTTCATCGTAAAAAGATTTTACGAGTGATACAAGCAGTCAGTCGCTTTTTGAAATTTGTTCTCCAAGCTTTGCTTATTTATATGAATTCACCCTTGCGTCTCTAGTCTTTAGTTTTGAAATGGAAATAAATACGGGAATGGAGATTATATGAATGACAACAGGAGTGAAATACATTTTGAATAAATATTTTGAAGAGTGTAGGAAAGTAGGAACGACTAGTATGAAAGGAAGACAATATTTAAACATCTATCTGCACATTGTGTATTATAAAAATCTTGCACATTTTTCGTTTGCAACTCCCAAGAAGTGCAATTGAGTGAAGAAGACAACAGGTTGCAAAATACGCGTATATTTTCAGGGTCTATTTATTCCCCCAAAGACAATAATGGGATGCGTGTGCATGTATTGTTTATGAGGTCCATCACATCACCATAAATAAGCGGTGTACAAGAAGAAAAAGAACACTTATCATTTTTCCTAATCCGCCTCGTCAGTGCCTTTTTATTCTTTCTTACAACTTACAACCACCTCCTCCTCTTGTCTGTAACAACAAGTGGGTTGTCTGTGTGTGTGGGTTCGCCTAAAAATATGAAGCCAATTTAGATATCAGAAAGAGATAAATAGACTTTGAGGGGAAGAATGAGCCGTAAAATGAACCATTCTTTCTTTCACTTAAACCACTAGAGTTGCTCCTCTATAGTTCTCCACAGTTTTTTTTTAACAAAAAAACCGTCTCACTGAATAAAAATAAAAATGCGAGGGTGTCTGCTGATGGTAGATGGGTGGCTTAAACTTACAAACTTACGATGAGAGAGAAAGAGGAGAGAACAAAAGCACGAAAAAAGAATGAATTTCTACAAGTGGGGAAAGACACATATCTACGTAGTTAGACGGAGAGTATGGGGAGAGAAAGCCCTGGAGGAGGTACGGAACTGACAAAATGTATTACACCTGGCGTGAAAAAGACACTGTGTCATCAGTTTCCAAATAAAACACAGATAAATTTAATAATAGTCCTGGTGCGAGGAGAAAAATATCATCATGATATGATCGCTATGATAAAAACAACAGGACGTGAGGGAAAGGGAGTGTGTGTGTGTGTGTATAAATATAAACCAAATGGGGTTAGTGAAAAATAGGTAAGCTACTTTATTTCACTTCTCCGTGGTCATAAGGGAATTTTGAGAGAATGTGAAAGTGAAAGTTTTGTTAGAGGATTGAATGGAAATGATGCTGTGCTGGTTGGTAGTTTGGTACAGAGTTTTTTATAGGACAAATCCATCTCTATGAAGTTAAATAGTTGAAAGCTTTTATCAGGGACATGTAAGCTGAGATGATTCTCTGTTGTGTTGTGATTTTTAGATTACATGGATGTCAATCTACATGGATAAAAGTATTATAAAGTGGAGAATAGAATTTAGAGCGTAGGTTGGAATAGTTGGAGATGAGCGTAGGATGAAGAATATATATTGGGGATGAGGATTATACAACGCCTACTCACGAAAGAGCAAAGGTGAGTTTAGCATTACATATACAGTATCAAATGATCTGGTGCTCTAGATAGCATAACAATTGAGTTTTGAGCTCCTTCACAGAATATATTTATACCAAAATAAAAATGGATTACGGATGAAAGTGCCTATAGAGTGTGCTACTTTTTGAAACTGGAAACAAATGAGGGAAGGACGCGAGTTCCACAAGCTTCTAAGTAATCAAACACAGAGATTGAAATATAAGGTGAAAGGGTAATTTGGGAATGGTACTTTGAATGATAAAAGAAGAAATTTGACATGATTGCGAGAACATGAAAGGATAAAGGATCGATACAATTCTGGAAAAACAAGTTTTTCAATCTATTTGAAATTTGGATTCCATTAGGAAATAAGGAGCAACGAAGGACTCAAGGATACAAGGATACAAGTGCAAAGGAAAGGGAAACAGCATGGCAATGTGTATTATTACATTTAAGCAGAGTAAGTTTTGGTGAAACTGGAGTTAACAAAGAGAAAAATAATAAGTTTGCTTCCTAGTAGTTTCCCAGTGTGATAATAACAAGGTAGTTTTGAAAAGTTTCAAGGAAAGTACAACTCGGGTGTTATGTTCGCCTGCGAACTAAAGAGAAAGTTTGGAGGAAGTGAAAGCAATCTTGGAAAAAGTACTGTGGGACTTCACGTGCAAGTTTTAGAGACGGGGATTTCAGTAAAACTAGTTCGGATAACTTCCTGTTCTATGCATTAAGTTTGTTTTATAATTACAAGTAAAGTTCTTCCTTTTATATGCATAGAAAGTTGGCAGCAGGCTCGTGAAAAATTGCATTGCACGCGCGTATGGCTGTTTGGCACTACACAGCGTACACAAGGAGAGCAAATAAGAAGGACAAAAAATTTCAGGAAATACATTTTATATAAGACTCTTGAAAAGGAACCATAAACAACTTAGAGATTTCCTGTGAACATGATTTTAGCATTTATTCTGCGTATTTATTTCGCATGAGAAGCTTCATTAGTGTAATTGATGTTATTGCGCAAGAATATTAATTTTGAAAGCTTCCTTATCAAAGGAAATTCTCCAGGTGAATTCCGTTTAATGTTGACTTGTGTATTCACAAAGAAAAGTTCCTGGAAGGATGGAAAGAAGGACTCATCCACTCATCGTTACGTGGAAGTTATATGAGGTGTATAAATTAATGGTTCATAATGTCACCTAAGCTGGGTGATAATTACAGTTACAGTTCATTTCGTAATGATCTCTGCCTCTGCTTTCTGTTGGTTTCGGCAGTTCACTGATCTGTTTGAGATGCCTACGCTATTACGTAATATTATTTCAGTGAGAACAAGGAAACCCACAAAGCATCAACTTCCCTATCATCCTGAGAATCCTGTGTGTGACTAACCGAGATGCGATTCTACAATAGATAACTACAATGATGTCGGTATCTTTCATACCACAAACCCAACACTGCACACTTCACATAATCCCTGTAAAACCAAAGCTTCAAACAACTTTTTGAGCCCAATTTACGCTGAACTCTGTAAGAGTTTGTAGAGAAGTAGTACTCTACTAGTTTAGTGTGTAGTTTCGTACTTGGGGTTGTGTGTAATGTGGAAGTAGAAGAGGTAAAACTTTCAGACAAAAGTTGTCCATGAACTTTACCCAGAGTAGAAGGAAGTATTAACCATAAAGACTATCTGTTGTAGTTATGGGTTGGATGGTGCAGCCTTGATCTTCTCTCTGTGTAGAAAGCTGAGATGCAGGGACAGATGACAAGGCCGTATGACAAAGGGCAAAGTTGGATGTTTGGAAATGTGTCGTTCGTGTATTTTGTTTACGTCAGGATCATTCGTCACTCAAAGGAGTGTGTGGAGAAAGTTACCCACATTACGGGATTTTTATCATGTCCCCGTATATCATTAGACTCAAGGGTTATCTGTGTGTTATCTGAGAGAGGGTATGAAGAGATCTATAGGGTGTATACTCATCTCATTGTGAGTGCAAAGACAGGTACACAGTTTAGCTTTTTGCTGGGGAACAAAAAACGCTTTCTCTCTTATCTCCCTTTGTCTTTGGGTGGAAGGAAATGGAGAAATAGAAGACGGAGAAGAAGGAAGAAGAAGAAGAAGACCCGGTCGAGGGTCTTTCTTCTCTATTCTTTTAAAGCAGAGAGCGAGTCACGATACACTCGAGTAAGCAAGGAACTCGAGTAATTCCCTTCGAGTGTGATAATATTCTTGGGGCTTTCTTTTGTTGTGTCGTCGTGTAGGGCAAAGTCTAATCTTGGAATCTCTTTCCCCAATGTGCAATGTCCTGGAGAGTTTCCCTTGCCCTCTGTACGTGATGTGATGGTTGGCCAAATCACATCCAGTTACCACCATCCATTCATTCCCCAGTGGGGTTCCTTTTGATTAATTAACACTCCTTCTTCCTCCTTCCTCATTAGGAGAGAAACGAGTTTTTACACTTAAAAAACTCTCTCGCTTCACAGTCTAACCTTCCACTGGAGAGATGCGAGGCGATACGAGAAAGTGTCAATGGAAATAAGTAAGGGGATGTATTAGAGGCTAGAGGTATTTTGTAGAAGAACTAAGCATGCAGTCTACTGAAGTTGTGCTGGGGTGCAGTAAGATGACATTTTGGACCAAAAACAAGGTGCACTGCTGGCTGACGATGTGGAACTGCCAGTAGAGACTTTCTACCTGATATTCAAAAAGCTGCAACACTAGCATTTCTCAGACACGGACGAATCTGATATAATGCCTACACTTACAGTCTGCTAAAATAAACTTTTTGGCAGAGCAAATTTACAATTTACATTATTATAATAAATTATGCTTTGAAATCTTTGAAATGCATCCCTTTCTTTATGTGTACGCACTTGTGCGTTGATATAATTAAAACAGACACGCCACGCGACCAACTATGAGGATATAGTAGTAGACTGAACAGATTTCCAACAAAAGATTTGAGTGAAAGAAAAACAAAACAAATTAATGACTAAGACAAGAACCCAAGGGAATCTAAACAAAAGAGCGTATTCTTCTGGTCTAAAAAGACAATGTGAGAAAGCTAATCTCTTCGGGAATATGAAATACCCCAGAGGATTAAGCATACACCACCCGCTTTCACTGTCATGTCTGAGTAAAAATAGAATTCGGCGGAAAGACCGGAGACTTAAAAGAATCTCAGTTTGTACAGCTTAGAAAAGTGCCATTGCCACCCACCCGGGTGGAAATCTTTATCTGCTTATGTACACTACTGCCACTGCGGATGATGTACCTTCAGTCCCCAGTGTTCTAGTGTTCTCGTCTTTCCTACAAAACTATCAAACTCTTCAGAATTCTATTCTTTCTCTGCTTTCCCCTAAGGCTTGACTTAAATTCACTCCCTTTGGAAGTGAAATACAGTGAAATCAAACCTTGTTCAGTCGTATGAGAGATAGAAAGTGCACTTCTCATGACAGAAGAGTCTCAGGGAAAGTGGCTTCCCACTAAGAAGCTGTAGAAAGACCACCACTGAACTTGAATAAAAAGACAGACAAGTAGTACGTGTGTGTGTGTGTGTACATCTTTCTTTGGAAGTATACACATGACACACACACAAACGTAAAGGTCTCTGCTTACTCTCTTCCGTAGAAAAGTGAGTGAATAAATGTTGAATGTGTGGGAGTTTTTTTCTCAGTACAATAAATAGAATCAAACGGACAGAGAGGAGCAATGAGACTACTCTTCAGAATGCCATTAACACTATCTCCCACAAAAGAACCTAGTGACACAAAAGATCCTAAGAGGTTTAGGACCACAATCAAAATTCGATTTCCGGCTGACATAACTCAAAACGAGGAGGGTGTACGAATAGGAAGCATTCAAGGGAAATGAAGTTTTTTTTATTTTATTGCTGTAAGGGAGGATTTCTCATGAGTGAGTACATTATGACATTATTATCTCATCTACTTACACTTTTAAACCTTTTTTATTACGGCTAAGCCTTTGACTTCTTTGCAAGTTGCAACTTGAGGGAGGATATAAAGAACACGAGATCAAGTGTTACGTGTGTGTGATCTACATGATACACTTCTTATAAGACATGTTGCTTTGAGTTGGAGTTTGGAGTTTGACGAGTTTTTTGTGGTAAAAGATATCGTAATAATATTATATTATATAAAAAACTTTGTCCCTTTTTATTCACAAACTACAAACACAGAGTGGACTTTTTTTTACTCACATGGAGTTTTTTTAAGGTGAAAGTAAGGGGATTGCAGAAGCCGTGCTTGTGACTCTGTGAAGGTTGCGGTTCTTGCGGTGGCTGGAGAATGGGTCTCCATATTTCAAGGCGTAAAACTGAATTTTTGTGGGAAGTGGAGAAAGCTACTTTTCATGTGTGCAGCTGGATGCAGTTTTATGTTTTGTAGAAAAGTAGAAAGTATTCTATAAGCTATTGTGATTCTACATACTGTGACTTTTATGCGAGTTTTTTTTATTTATGGACTGGAAATTATGTGAAAATGGTTGTTGTGAATGTGGAAGTATAAATCTTGTTAAGTACAACTTTTCTTTTGGGAATCTTAGGGTAAGAAAGTCCTTGAGAATTTGGGTAGAAAGTTTTGGAGTCAGCAGGAAGGATATGTATAGATAAATGTATTATATTAGATTAGTATTAGTAGTGGTCAGTTTAGAGTTGCAACTGGTCAATAAAATGACCAGGGAATTTTATCCTCTTTTATACTTTAACCCACAAAATAAAGTGTAATTCCTCGTGATCAAATGAAACGTTGAAGGTTGAAGATTGTAGATTCTCGATCGGATTTATCCTTTTCTCTTATGCATCATGGAGCAGGCAAAGAAGAAGAATCGATAAGAAACATCGGCAATGAAACGGAAGATGTAAAAGAGAATCTGATCGCTCTTACGTTAGAGTCTCCTCCTGGTCTGTTTGCAATAACCATATCCCCGTGAAATTTCCCTCATCTCGGTTCTTATTACACTTCAATTAATCCTTCGAATGCATCTCAAACGAATTACTTCATCTTTTTATTTTTATCTGTGCCAATAAAAAATAATTTCTCGAGAGTCCCAACGCACTGAAGAGCGCAATAATCTTATCTTCTCGTGCTCATCAAAGAAGCATAAAAGACAACCATATCTCCCCTGCCTTCTCCACTAAATACTACTCATTACTTTCTCTGCCTGCCCAGATAATAATAATCATCTGCCTCGAGCCACCCCCATCGCATTGACGAACCCGTGTGTCTTTTACACTCGGCTCTTATTCGTCTGCAGAAGCTTTCTACCATCATCATCATAACTAATAAGCAACGAACCGATCTAAAAGGCTGACTGTGTGCGTAAGAAAGGTTGGGGAAATTTGTTTCTCGTAGAGGAATTTTTTCGGATGAGCTAAATCGGAATTACGATGATTCTGTGTATATGGAATCATCACTTGGACTTAATGTCTGGCTGTTCTTTATTACCCTTGGATTTGAGATGGCAATGCATTCCTCCACATGGCTACCACTAGACCATTAGCTCAAGACGGATCCATTTTCCCCTTTCCATTCCATTTCATTACATTACTACATCTCTAGTGCTTGCTGAGAGTCCTTCTCGCACTCTCTCGAGTGTATGAGAGAGTGGGACTGATATTTTTCTCTCTCCCTAAATTCTACTTATCTCTTTGGGCTAACTTGTTCTACAAAAGGCAGAACAAAATGTTACATGTAACAACATCATCGCCGACGAGAAGAGGTACCTTTTCCTCTCGAACAAATGGGAGGAAAGAAAGGGCTGACAAACCACGGAGAAAGAAGCCAGACTGACGGACATTCTTGTCTCTCTGGAGTCCGAAAAACATCAGGATCACAATTGAACCAATGAATCCATTCAACCGGGCAATATCTTCGAGAACGGAAGGAAACCGGGGAAAAAATACTTGTAGGCTTGTGTAGTAGGAATTATAGCCTTAGGATAACTTCCTACTTCTTGCTGCCTGTGGAAATCCGATTTTCTTTGTTGAGAACGGGGGAAAGTGACCTTTCTCCTTGAGGACTACCAGCAGAAGACGATCACGGACTTGTTCAAATTCTTTTACTACCTTTCACTACCTATCATCAAATGAAATACACTCAGGCGAAAGAGAATTCTTCAGGAGATGATGTGAGTAACGATGTACGAGAGCAAAACTAGTGGAGAAGATTTGGAGACTAGAGAATGTCCCTATAGAGCAGTTATCAGGAGTTTCAAGAGTTTTTTCCCTCGGAAGTATACCAAAGTAGACTTCACACAGTTCACACAGTTTACACAAACTATAAGCCTACTTGTATATGTCACGAGGTTTTCCAACAAGTCAAAATATAATTGTTTGTGGATGATTTAGAGTCAGCTTAGTCTTATAAAATAAGTAAGAGCTTGTTGAGGGAACTGATTCCCATCCCATCAGGACAATAGCAGAACTACTCTCCTGTCTCTCATCTCTTCTCATGCAAGAAACGAAACACCGTGTAGACAAATACTGCGAGGTATGGGTTGAATTTATAGACAAGACTCAGTGTGTTCTACGATTTGCTAGCGAATCTGTAGGAATTCCACCATCTCCCATTTGTATATCCTATCGTTCCCTTCCAATTTCCTCTTCACATACACATCAGTCAATTTGCGGTATTAGCTTTGCCAGTGTTGAATGTACCGTCATATCGTCACCCATACAAAGTGAATGATGAATTCATGCATTACAAAGCCTCTGGAGTGTTGAGTGTTTCCTTTTGCCCGCTTTCTCCTTGAGTAACACCGGAAAATATTATTATGCACACATACGAAGCACTGATGGAATGCTTAGCTTTTCTAACACCCAGATCCATTTTTACGTTTGTACGTTACACGTTCTCCTCGTTCCTTTCATTCAGAGACTTTTTTCAAATGGGATTCAGTTTTTTTTATTCTACCTTTCGTTCTTTACTGTGCAATTTTTTATTTGAATTGAGTACAAGGAGCTAGTAAAAAAAACGGGTAGTTCAGTGAAAGTAAAGAATTGAAATTGTAAAGAAAAATATGAAGGAATGGGTAGAAGACGAGAGAGAGTATGTGAATGTAAAGTTTGATTTGCATTCGTTGGGATTGTTGGAAGAACCATTTCATCTGACGAATGTGAAATAAAAAATTACCTACGACCGCACGACGAGGTCTCTCTCTCTCTGTGGTGGTTGTGTCATGAAAGCTGACTACCTTTAACATTGGGTTTAGTCTCGGTGAGTATAGAAAGTATATAGAGAGTCTCTGTGGCTGTGTTAGGCAGGATTGTCACAAGAAAACGGATGAGAGACGACATTTTATTCAAATCATTTATGCAGATGCAAACTACAGCTCTTGAACATCGTTCACATCCTTTCACACTTCAATTTGAAGGAAAGCAAATCTACATGGGTTCAATTTTTTCCCCATATTCCTACTGGGAATTACTTCCCGATTTGTTTAGTCCGGCCACTCTGAATAATCCGAATTTTCTGAAAGGATGGATTCACGGGGAGAAAGCGAGAGAGAGAGAGAGAGGAATTTTGAAAGGATGTATAAATCAATATGGGAAATGGACACAGTGCATACAGAGAGGACCAGTGTGCGGTGTATTTTGTGAAGAAAGTTTTACGTTTCCTAAAAGGAAGTTAGTTTTGGCTACACATTTCCCTTTTTATTGCGGGTTTCACTTTTGTCCCTTGGGTAGAGAACATGAATTTGAATTTAGATGTGGTGTATCTTTCCTACTTACTGTCCACTTCGGCTTCTCTGGTCATTTCCCTATGGTTATTTTATGCCTTTCCGGTTCACTGGGGATCATTTCGACACACACACAAAAAATTACAAAGATATGAAGGAATTGAGTTTTCAGGGGATTTTGGGTTGAGTAAAGAGGCGATGAAATGTAGGAGAGATGGAATATTGGAAGAAAAATATTCTATTCTTGAATAAGCTCTGCAGGGAGAGTTTTTGATGAACTAATTCAATTCTGCTTGTAGTAAAATAAGAAATTTTTATGGCTTTTAGTGAGCAAGTGAACACCACCCACGTGTACCCTGGAGATATAAAATTACATGACAGGCAACAGTAAAAGAGACAAAATTCTCTGCGAAGAAGGAAGGAAGAATTTATGTGGACTTCATGTGTATAAATGTCAAGATGGGACGGGAAAAGTGAAGCAAGATGTCACTCGTAGATTATTGTCAATTTCAATGCGCGATGTCATATGCCAAAATAGTGAATGGGAAGCACAAGGAGAGAGTGCAATAAATGCCAATTCAATATTTTGACACTTTTAGCATCTTATCGTTTTGAGATTATGTTGTGTATATATTCCATCACGTGTCATACGTGCTTAAGTAAAGACGACAGAAGGAGAGAGAGAGAGAGAAAGAAAAAGAAGAGTTGTTTATTTTTTTCTGCACTTATAACAGAAGCCTGACTTTGTCAGGATGAACTAATCTTCCTTTTACTTTTGTGTCTTCATTTTGTACTTATGCCACTTAAAGTCGTGTGTTGAACACCACACGACCACCACCCTTTGTTTAGTAAAGGGGAAAAGTAAGAGAGGAAAAAATAAGACGAAATTCTTTTCCTCTCTACTTTCTCCCTCACTTGTCAATTGTTTTGTTCATGTGACAAATCTCATAATAAAGGAAAGACGGAGGAATCCAGAACAGAATTCATATCATCATCTCATCATCCACCACCCTTTGCACAGTTCAAAGAAGTGTCTTTTGTCAATTACGGTGAACACCACCGCTGCTACCACCACCACCACCAATGCCACATGAAGAGAGAAAAACACCCTTTCTTTCTAACCTTATTCTTCTGTGAGACTGAGAATTCTACCACGCCAATTTGAAAACAAAAAAAGAGTGAAAGAAGCCAATTTTTCAAGTTATTCAATTTTTTCCACGTAATTTGAACAAAGCTAGAAAATAAAAAGAAAGGAGAGGAGTTCAATTTGTAGGAAAGGAAAAAGGGTTAAAAAGTACTTTTCTTTTTCCAAGTATAGTTCTCTAAGATGCGATAAAAGTAGGATTCTTTTGTCTCCTATTGCTGCTTGAGGGAACAGAGTAGAGAGAGTAGACTGAAGTCCTGTTGCCTCTGTACTACAATGTTAAGAGGTGTGTTTTTTTCTTTCGGTGAAATATATTTTGTGTTTAATCAGCCAGAAAATTGAGTCAAAATGTTCATTCATGGTTGATGACATTTCTGTGTATAGTGGAATGAAAGACATTATATAAGCTATACACAATAATACAAGTAGAGGTATGCTACTGCGAGTACTTCGCAGGCTACTGGAAAGGAAGTGGGAGTACACAGAACACAGAACACACAGAAGAACTTACGTCTAAAAAATGTTTACTGCCATGTTTAATACATTCTTGACAAACAGGAGAGTAAAGAGTCCTTGACTTTTCTTTACAGAACCTGTCACTCATCCTTCTTTAGAGTTTAGAGAGAGCTCAAAGACTCAAGAGTTGGGGAATGGAAATCAAAAAGCATTTGATAATTGACTAAATCCTTATCCTTGTAATTCCTTTAAAATCCCTGGACTTAGTTGAATTCTCTAATTCTATTGTTTCTCCACTTAAGCGGGTGAGTCTTCTTCTTCTATCTTCTTGACCTTGGAACTTGGAACGAGATTGAAAGATAAGAAACACCTCAAGAGTAAGAAGTTGTCTTGTGTTCTTTCCATCTCTCTAATCTGTCTAGATTGGTTTAAACCCATTAGGTGTATTAAATCCTGAGATAAGATGTTATCCAGTAAGGCCGACTATTCCACAGAAGGTTAAATTGTCCTTGAACAATTCGAAGAATGAAAGAGAAAGAATTTCCTTCGAGGAGATCACTCGAGAGATTCAATTGTGTCTGGTTCTTTTTATGACTTTCATCTTATGGGGGTCCCATGCTATCATTTTTGTAGGAGAGAAGGAAAACCTTTTTGTCTTGTCTTCCTAATATGAAGTGAAAGTGAAGGCGAACCCTTTGACTTCGGGACTTTCGTATTTTCTCACGGGAGAAGTGATTTGCCCAATGGACTGTGGGTAATACAATAATGTAATGCGATGCTATGCAATAACATGTAATAAATGATGTGCCCTTTCGGTAGTGATATTTGGAAGTGGTCTTCAGTGTCTATCTATCGTGTCCAATTACTGGAGAAAGACTTAAGCTACTATAGCCTCTTTAGTCCTTGACGCTAGTACACTACCACTTGGCGTCATTCGGGGAAACATTAATCTCCTAATACATAAACAACTTCATCAGAACACGTAGGCTGTGTAGGCAAAGTGAATCATCTCTACTGATAAACCTCCTTGAAGGATAACAACAACGTGTTGTTTTCTCTTCTGTTTTCCTCCAACTAGAACAAGTTAGAATGTTGTGAGTATTCTGAGTAAATAGACTTTCACATATTTCCCAATATCTTGTGAAAGCTTATGTCACTATATCTCAGAGTGCTGATGAGGATTCAGCACAAGGCTCTAAAACCAATTAAGTAAATTAGCCCTGGGATTTTAATCCACTTTTGCAAAGTCACTGTATCCTTGTCCTTCCTTCCTCCATTCCCTTTACCCTCAGATGCTTCGTTAGGTACTGGAGTGTGTCATCAAAGAACATCAATTTCAATTATGGCCCATTCTCCATGTACACGATGAAGACTTACGAAGACCTGCATCACTCGTAAAAATAATTAGGGCGGAACTAATAGAGATCCCAAATGCTTTTGGAGGAAGAAACACTCCCAGTGTAAACATCGCAATTAGCTTTAATTATCATCCGTGTGAGTTAAGAGTGTGAGTGAATTACACTAAGCAAGTATAAAGGCAGTGTGGGAGCAAGAGAGATCAAGAGTTCCAGAGTCAAAGGGAAAGGGATTTCTCGTTTACTTTGGCTTTGTCTTAAATAAATCTCTCTCTGTGAGTCTACTATGGGAATTTATTTGTATGATGGAAGAATCCCTATCTATACAGATAATACACTAGTGTAGAGCTTTAGTGGTGGTGGGACTAACCAAAGAGAAAGTTTAGTTCTTGTTTACTTGTTCAAAGGAAGAAAACTGTGATTGTGTCGTCTTGTAATACACCCGTGTGGCATGAGTAGAGATACTTGTAGTTCGTTACTACACAAGCAAGCAGGGACAATAAGTGCCTGGAGGTTCTTATGAAAGAAAATGTAATCTACTTAGAGAGATTAGCTACCCTTGTAAGTCTTTTGTAGCTGTCAGGGGCAAAAGTTGTAAATATCGTTAAATATGACACACACAAGAGAGAGAACGTGAACGGGACAAGCAAAAAGGTTATTTTGTGCGAATCCAATCTGCCATTAGTCTGAGGGAGAGAATGTGAAGGGAAGGAGTGGAGGAAGAAATACCTTGAGTGGAATGAAAACAGATTGCTCCCAGAGACATTTGATATCTTACAAGTGCGAGGAAGTGGAATGAGAGAAATTCTTATTCTTAAGAAAATGAAGTGTGTAGATTGTAGAAGAAGTAGAATGCTGAGAGTGTAATGTAATAGTGTGAATAAGGTTGTGAAGGAAGGTATAGGAGAGAAAGTAATTTAAATCGAATAAGGACTGGCGTAAGATGAAATTACAGAGAAAGAGAGAAACCCTGTTGACTCGAGACTAATTACAATTTAACCCTTTCTCCACGAAGGTCTTGAGCCTTGAATAATCCTTTCTCTCTTTCTCCTCTATTTTGTACATCATAAATACAAATAATAGAAGGACACAAAAGTAGATACACAAACAATATTTGAGTGGTGAGGAATGAGCTGTGTAGTATAGAGTGTTGTGTAGAACAGGAAAGCCAAAATCAAATCTTGAGCTGGTGTATTTAGTTTCGAATTAAAATTCAATTAATTTTCGAGGGCGAGAAGTGTAAGGACGAAATTCGAGATGAGAGTTGGAGAAAGGCAGTGGCAATTTATTTGTGTACCATAGAGGCGTTTATTCAAAGACCTACGTTGGCAGTAAGTAACAACAAAATAGATTATTGCTTGAGGAGCTGATAAATTGATGGCGAGTCTCTTGGAGTAGAAGCCTTTGGTTTTGGAAGGAGGTGAAAGTATATTTTGTTAGGTGGAATATTGAATCAACCATGAACCCGTGACCTCCTACGTAAGAAGAGAGCTTAAGACAACGTTGTATAAGTGGTGTGTATTGATTGTTCTTAAACTAATATTATTAAGGTAAAGGAAGGTATATAGATAGTAGATGTAAGTGCAACTTGTGTGTATATGTATGGCCACATTTGGTTAAGCATGCAAGGAAACTGATTCCCTTTAGAAGCTGTTTTTGCTTGAGAAAACAATATTAGCCTGAAAAAGGCCACTTTAAGTGGAAAGAATGAATGTTGATCGTTTACACAACAAATGGGTTCGTGGATGGTTGACTTTTGTTGTCTTTACAGCATTCTGTAGAGACCTGAGCTCAAGGACTGTGTGGAAGTCTGGAAGTCTGGAAGTGGAAGAAGGATACCAATTTTGAAGCCAAACAAGTCTTCTCCTTATTTCTACTGCTTGACTAGAGGAGTAACAGAAGAAAGACCTAACAAACAATTTTTTTCTTTACTAGTTTTCAGTTGCTTTCTTCCTTCGTGTCTTCTTTGAGCATACAAAAGTAATTTGTAAATTGAGGAAGCCTCATACAACACATGAGACTGTGTGGAGTGGAATTTCTGTGAGTTTGTAGACAAGAACTTTTACGAAGGAAGAAGCAACAGTACCTAACAGTTGACTATACACGCTTTTCATCTGCCTACACGGGAAGAATAAAAAATGCATACCAAAAGACTTCGGAAGAATTGAATTCGCATTACAAAACACATTCACGCTTGTGTTAAAAAAGGCACACGCACTTTTGCTTTTCCCGTGTGCATGCATGTGAATGTAAATCTTTGAAAATACCGAAAAGAAAGAGGTCTTTCTCGTATTTCTTTGTAATGGGCTTTTTAGAGAAAAGTGAAAAGGGAAGTCACACTGTTAGCACACAGAGAGACCACCTCTACCATGCAAATGTATATATCTCTATGGATGAAGAAGCTGGAAGAGGGTGCATGTGATTCCCAGTGAGTACTTACACTCCTTACGAACACACCCAACTACCTGAGGAAACGAAGGAGAAAAGAGATTCACATTCTTCACACAACAAAATGTGAATTGACATGCACAATCATCACCCAATACAAAACGTATACACATCCATAGACGGACTTTAGGGAAGAAGAAAGTAGCTGCGGAGACTGAGGAGACTCGTTACTGCCTTCGACTGTTTGTGTGCTCTTTGGGTAAAGTTGCATTTTTCAGGAAAGCCACAGGGACTGGATTTCCGTGCATTTTTTCATCCACAAACTTACGCATGAATGATTGACGAACGGATGGAATGAAATAAGTGTAAGCAAACGGAAGGGAGAGAGAGAGACAGACTTGTGCATGTATGTGTGTGTGTTTCTCCTTCATGCTTATTTCATACTTGGGAGGATTCACCATTTATCACTTTTGGTGGATGATGTATGACGAGAGGTCTTAGGGATATCCATTAGGGAAAGTCATCCAGTTCTCAGTTTTATGTGTTTCTTAGTTATCCTGGGGAATGATGTGTAATTTCCTCACGCAATTTAAAGGAACCACAATTACTTAAGATGAAGTCTTGGAGGGGTTTGTAGAAGTGTGAAAGGTTAAAAAGGATTTTAAAGCTGAGAGTGCTGGAAGGAAAGAGAAATAGGAAGTATATAGTAAGTAGGTTGAGATTTCAAAAATGTCTTCATCTTTACACCCTAACGATTTTGGGTTTCGTCGTAAAGGCTTAATCAAAGGGTGTAAAGATAATGACCCCCAAGGTCATAAAACACACACTCCTTCTCTTTATAAAATCTGCAAGAGATTAGCCATTAATTGCCTCTCTCTACCACGATGGGTCTCGCCACATTACTGCGAGGCAAGTCGTGCCAACTTTCTCCGCCTTAAATAGACTCCCGATTCTCTTATATTTATATATCACTGGCCTGGAGCAACTGTGCAACCATTTTATTTGAAGGTTTGAAGACGCAACCCGAAGTGTAATTAAAGCGGGCATTATTACATAAATAATTAATGTGGTGGCGGGTGCCTAGAAGGAGGATCATCTTCTTTTGAAATCAAATGAAGTGGAAGAAGTGTGGAGGAGGAAATGCATTTGGTTGAAGAAGGAGAGAAAGTCTGTGCTTAGGCTTCGTATCTGAATTTTTACGATCCTGTCCTTCCACGTAATTACATGGGGAAGGCTCTTAGAGATGAGCTGAAATATTAAGAAAGGAACGGAGGAAGGGGTGTGGCGGTGGTGGTGGTGGACAAGTTGACTTTTGACATTTATAGTGTCATAATAACAAAGAGGAATGTCATATCTCTATCTCCACTTTTATTGCATACTTACTTCACTCACTCCTCTCTTTCCTCTCGTCTCTTTACTTTCTACTCTTTTCTTATGTAACTCGAATGTAACTCGATCAGTTTTGCTGGCCACCCGTGCAATGTAAATTTACTATTTGGTAACTACAATATTTTTAACTGTATCCCACACTACAACGCAGTAGAAGGTTGAGTACACATTATCTGTGAAATGTAATATTATTATAATGTCACAATAATTGAAGTTAGAATTCAACACCTACAGTTTTTGCAAAAACTTGAAACAAACTGCTCAGTAATTACAATATAATTATGTCAACGGATATAAAAGGTGTTTGCGTACGAAAAGGTAATTTATTTTTAAAATACATACTCCTCTGGTAGTTTATTACTTTAATAAAGAAATGGAAAGGTGAATGCGTGAATGGTTAAGAAGCTGGATACTCCTTCCGTTTTTGGAGCATCTCCGTAACATTTCTTTTTACGTCCAATTCTGTCTAAAATAATAGGCATTTTATTACGAACGGCACAACTCCTACCCCCAGTCTTTCAGAAGACTCTCTTCTTTTTATTATTCTTTCTGTCTCACTCAAATTACCGAATTTAATCCTCATTTTTTCCACTCTTTTGACTCCCAACTGTTCATTTGTTCAGTTTTGATTAAGCCATTTAATGGATTCTGCTTTGGAACGATGCTTTTCTTTCCTCTGTGGAAACAGAAATAATATTTCTAAGTCTAACCTCCTTCCAAATGAACCTCAGCGAACGAGGAATCTTTCATTTCACTTCAAATTAACAAATAAAAAATCATGATGACTTTAATAATATCTTCTGGTGGGGGAACAGTAAAGATGTAAGTACACACAAACCTTATGGAATTTATTTTTTTCTTCTGGAGATATAAAAAAGAAACGAAAGGGGACTAGTCTACACATTCTACACTATATCCATAAAGTCGTCGACTGTCGACTAGACTGTTTGCATTATTAATATCCTGCCACCGCAATCCTGCTGTGTGCACAGAGACGACGAACCTTTCTCATTATTTTTTATCCCGAGAAAAGAAATGTAACCGATTTTTGTAGTAAATTGAGTCATTTTTACTTTCCCCGGTGCAGGGAAATCGGCGTAGGAAATTACGGGCGATGGATATACGGGAAAGAAGAAGTTTTTGAGTCAAATTAGAAAAGGGAAAGAGTTGTCCAATTTCCGTTCTTATTTTAAAACCATAATGATGGATGTGGATGATTGGAAGTGGAAGTGGCATTGCGGTGAGGGCACAAGGGCAATTCTAAACTAAAGCTGCTGTGTGAGGGTGGAAAATGCCGTGAAGGCTTGAGGAGCACTGTAAGTAAAGTACATTCGAGTCCCAAGCCATTACTCTCATCAATCATTTCCTCTGATGGAACTTTCTCTCAAGATGCTTTCTCCATTTCTAATTCTATGAGAGCAAGGATAAGATTTGGTTCAGCTGTGTGTGTATCTTCGCTAAATCTCATTACCGCAGATCATTACGTTTGTAGAACATCGAGATAAATGTAGAGGCGAGACTTTCAGTCTTACAGGTATAAGATAACATTATCTTTTATCTGGGTTTTGGTTTAAAGTTTAAATACGGATTCATCTTAATTACAATCTTTATCGTGTCATCTCTTGGAATCAAGTGAGGAGACCTACTTTCAAAATAATTCTAGATACGGAAAATAGTGTTTAGATTATTTGTTCTATTTATTCTAACTTCAGATTGGGACAAACAAATGGGAAGTATATTTTACGTAAGGAATGAAATATCTGTTGTATCCCAAAACAAGAGTAATGCAAGTGTGTTTGTGAGTAAAGTTAATTTTATTACAGCTACACTTGCTGCACACCCTCAACTCTAAACCAAGCACACGTATGATAAAGTTGTATCATAAGTAAACTCCCTGGACAGGAAAGTATAGAGAAGTGCAGAACTGGAGACAAATAAAATAAACTTTAGTCTCCCTCATTCATTCATTCTTGATAAATGCAGTAAAGGAGTAAGTAAGTAGTTTAGGACTTTGAGTTTAGGTGCGTGTAGTGGCTGGTGGTGGCAGTTGCTGCAAGAGTAACTGAAGAACACTGGGTGACACTTCCCTAAGCGTGTGTATTCCCTCATTTAAACTTATTTCTGGTTTCGAGAAGTTCGTCCAAACTAAAAACTAAGAGAACTCTCCCCTATGACCAAAAATAAGTTCCCCCAAGTTCCGAAATTTTGTTGAAAAGACCAAAAGACTCGAAACTTGTGGAAAGTAAGTTCCAAGTTCCTTTGGGTTAAAGTCCTGTGGCTGAAAGAATCAATAAATGTGTTGCAGAAGTATGGGAGTTAAAATAAATGAGTATTTTTGGAATTTCTCGGGTAAAATGTAATTTTAAAAGCCAAGAAGGTGTATTGCGATGAAGATAAGAATCAGACATTACACTGAGAGGACAGAGAGAAAGAGAGAGGAGTCCTTCTCTCGTTAAGATAATTAGCCCGGAACTAAATTGGCAATTAAGATCTTTGAAGTAGCGTATATAGTTTGATGTTAGGTGGAATTAGCTTTAGGGGTGTGACACAACACGACTGCTGCACACTAGAAGATGAGATAAGTGGTTCTCCGTAGAAAAATTAAAGAGGACAAATCTGGAGTTAATGAGACCAAAGGTTGGTCTTGGAAAGTTGGTTAGCTTGCTGCTCGTTGTCTTAGTCTCAGTGCGGTAGTTGTTCGGTGGCTCTGTCTTCGTAACTTTTTGTTTAAAAGAATAGAAGAAAGTTTGCTAGCTGAAGAGACTAAAGTTAATTGAGCACAACTTCGGAGATAAAAAAGTTTCTTCTTGTTCTTCTTTTGAAAAGAAGAAGAAAGTTCGCTTTCTACTGGAGTTTTTAGTTGTGGAGATCGAGATGGAATTTTGGGAGTTTTTTTTTCACTGCTTTTGTAGTAGGCACGAGTCGGGATTTTGCATTTGCATTAAACTATGAAAGTGATTCTAGGTACGTAAATATAGAAGCTTATGTGTGGAGATGCATTGAGACGTTGAGAGCTGAACGTGTAACGTGTCACGCATTTTTTTAGTAGCAAGAAAAAAGACTTTCTAATGGGATTGTAGAAGTGTAGTAGTAGTAGTTTATAGAATTATAGTATCAGAATTGTCATGAGAAGCAGGAAAAGTGCTAAAGAAACGAACCCGGTGCAGAATGAAGTCTGTTTGCGATGCGGAGACAGGACTGTCAGGCTTCGACTTTGGAGATTGACTTGCAGGCGAAAAGGCTTTAGGAGATTTAGGAGATCGACACTGCTTAGGAGACTTTCCATTCCCATGAGGTGGACTGCGATTATTAGGTGACCGCTTTCCTTTCCTTTCTGGAGGTGAGAGGTGTCTCTGCAAGAACAAAGAAAGCAAGCGATCAGCATTCAGTGAAAGTCAGACTTGGAGAAAGTTTTATAGTAATTCATTGTCAAGTTGCTGCCATTCTGCAAAAGATTTGGTCATGCCAGCGGAGTTAATAAAAATGATTAGTGTTAATTACTTTTGTCTTTGTAAAATAAGATAAGAAAACATAAAATGAGAAATTCCACATGGTAGTTTTAGTGTAGTTCGTGATTAAACCACTTTGAGCCGGGTGTCTACATATTCCATCTATTCTACGTGTGTGTGTGTGTGTGTGTGTGTTGAACTCAACGATCAAATAAGATAAAGATGTAACGATGTTGTGACTGTTGTGTGAGAGATTGAGTATAACATAACACACAGAGAGAGATACTTTCGTAGGTTATTTTATTACACGATTACACAGCATTAAATTGTACGATTTAACATTGCATTTCTTTCGCATTGTCGTCCACCTTGAAAAAGCCTCGAGGTAATTCAACCCTATCCATTCCATTTTGCGAACTGCAGAGCTTAGAGTGTTAGAGTTTCAGCACTTTAGCTGGTAAAATCCAATTGGGAATTGTACGGAGAAGTAAATGAAATGATACTAAATATCATATAGAGATGGAATAATTGGCAAGTTGCGGACATCATCAACAAGGATGCGTACGTTGAAGCAGGTGAGTCGACATTCACTGTGAGTTGAGCTGACTAAGCCACAATCACCACCTCTCAACCTGCCGCATCAAATCTCAACCCTTCAACTCACACTAATGTGCCATTTGTACAAATAACTTTACATCCTAAGTATCTCATGCATGCATCTTCTCAACCCGCCCAGTGAGCTGCCCAAGATCAAGTTTTTTCTGCATCCTCTCAAGACTTAATTTATGGAGTTTATATAGCAGCCAGCAGACACACAATCCCCGCTCAAAGTACGTCAATTAAGAGAGTACGTAAAACAATTGGTTGGCTGTCTTTGGATGCGAGCGAAGCTGCTCACTTTTATTATAATCCAATTGTAAATTTAACCGGATTAAATTGTACGAAAATCGTGTGCATGTAAAAATGGTAAAAATTTTAAATGTATATGTTCATCTGGTGTGTTATCTCAATGTAGTGAGGAGTGGCTTTTCCGGCACATGAAATGAAATAAAAGCAATTCTTGTCAGAAATATGAAACATGAGGTGAGTACGTGATGGAGTTATTACGCTTTCGCCCATGTGGGAAAGTGTCCAGAAGTTTTAAGACTAAAACACGAAGTAGTAGAAATGAGAGCTCACGCAATAGTTAGTAATAGTAATAGTGAACAAATTGTGTATGAATTACACATTAACTGGATGCGGTGCCTTCTGGTATAAATTCTAAAGTATTGCACAGCAGAAGCTTTCGTGTTATTATATATAATTTACAATTGTGTGGGTTTCTCGTTCTGAGAGAAGACAACCACAAAGGTTTACAAGGTATATATCTCATAACATGAAATTATGTTTTCAGAAATGAATTAATTTATTTAGAGATAGTTAATTTCCCGTATGTTCGTTCAATTTACCTTCAACAGTTGGGTTTAGTATTTCCACTTTTGTTCTTGATAGATATCTTGGTGCACACACTATACTCTATATTGGAGGCCATGTGAGTTATATCAATAGAACAAATAAGAATCTAACCACAGATAACTAGTGGGAGGAAATTATCATCAAAAGTTTATTTGTCTTGGATCGATAGCATTTTTGACGGACAACGGACATGCAATCTATCACGAACAACCCTTTATTATTATTCTTATATTCTTTATACTCTCACTCTCTCATGCTGCTGCACACATATTACTGTCACAATTACTTAGACCCACATTATTATTATTACGTATTATTGCACACAGGTTTGTGGAAAAAGACAAGTGTTATTGTTTGTGTATTGTGAAGGTTTACGTAAATATTTAATTACTGAGCACCTTCAGCTTGGCTGTAATTGAGAAGAGAGAGGAGAATTAATTTGTTTTATATACTTGGGGGGATGGATTGGAGGAGAGATGGGAAATGTGGGTAATGTAATTAACTTTTAGTTTCTTCTTGTTCAAGCCTTTTATTGTGAATTGCTGTTTAGGAGTTGGAATTATTAACTTGGTCTTTTATATTTAGAAGGACACTTGAGTGTAATTGAATTTATAAAAATAAATAAAGGAGCACACACACAAACACACACTTAAGTGGTAAAATGCATTGCGATAAGGGGTTTTTGCTTTGATGTGTGGTTAAATGTCGAAGACACTAAAAAGACTCGACATAAGCCCACAGGTCAAAATATGAAATACAATTAGATGGATAAGGTTTACTCGGAGTATCGTGTAAAATAAACGATTGGAAGTAGATTATTATACCTCCCGAATGAGCCACTTGAGAGTACATTTACATATCCAATTTATAACTTACACTTCTTATAACCTATCCACAATTATAATATGTGTGGTTGAGTATCTTGTAACATTGAACTGACGGACTCTGCCTTGTCTAGAGAGGCTTTTCTTGACTACCCCAACTGTCTAAGAGGGTGAGAACAACAAAAACTATGGAATGAAACCAACAATAAGGATGCTAAATACATTATTAATATATACTTGTGTGTGTGTGTGTGTTAGAGGGATGGAGATTTTTGCAATCATCGCAAGCATGGAACGTGCAATAACTTAAGGGGTTGGCTCTCTGGCTAGGCTTGGGATTTCTTATTTCTTCGTATGTTGCACTGTTCCATGAAAAAGATGGTAAAAAACATGAGAGTACAAATATCTAAACCAAGGACAAAAGTCCATAGACCTGTCTTATATTGTGTATGTGCATATGTATATCTTTGGTATGGCTTCTGTTGTACTTGGTCTGATGAAAACAGGGAGATACACATATACACATACACATACATACGTACAGGTTATAGTGATTGTTATACATGTGGAATGAGGTTTCATAGACACTCAGATACATGTGAAAAGTTTGCACACACAGAATTCCGAGGATTTGTTAAATGTGGATTGCACTTGAGAAGATGTTTAAGAAGTTTTGTGGTGTTCATGGACAGTCCCTAATTAATTTCATCCTTATCCTTTTACTACTCAAATATGTTGGATAATATTCCATTACTCCTCTCGTCTATAATATACTTCGTGCATAATAAATTCCCTTTTTACTGACTGAGAGAGTCTCGTTTGGCTGATGATGATGCGATGATGATGATCGTCATCTTTACAAGGTTTATACGAGGAAAGGTAGATGTAGAGATGATGCACACAGTCAGACATTTATTTATTCCGTATCTTGTTCCATTATTCGTGGTGGAATGACTAAAAGACGGAGGAACAGACGAAAGACTCGAGCAAAGATGCAGATCAATGTGATGATGCAGTGAGCAAGTGACGGTGTGGCATTCCATTGTTCGACTCGTGATGAGTATAAAATTCATGGTCTGATGCAGAAGTAAATTACATTTGAAAAGGAGATTTTGATGGTGGAGGATAAATATTCTGGATTGCTGTTTCCTCATCATACTTTTTGTTTTATTAAGTAGGTACAGATGAGTGTACATGTTTGAAATTTGAAACAACCGAAAGAGAAGGGAAGAGTGAGCTCCCGATTGTTTTAGTTTTGCGTGTGTAGGATGAAGATGAGATTGAGTATTGGTATTTATGTTTGTGTTTAACAGTTTAATGCCTCTCCACTCCTTAAAATGATTGAAGGAAAGCGGTTGAGGTGGAAGGCACAGAGAGAAAGACTGAAGTTGTGGTAATAATCATTATGGGAGCAATAAATCTTTAATCTCAATTAATTACAGCGTAATAAAAGTCATCGTAAAGTTTGTATCGAGTAAATGACTTGAAAGCGACGAGCCAAATAGGGAAGGTCTTGATTCCTTCGATCTTTTTAATAGAAGTGCAAACGGCACGTTCTAGATTCCAAACTTGATTTGATTGTGTTCTTAGATTGAGATCAACGAGACAACATCTTGTGCCCCTATCGTTGTGATTATAATAATAAATGGGATGAATTTAAATACGTAACCGTAAATCAAATTTAATCAAGGAGTAAAGAGTAAAGGGGATTATTTTGTGAGGGAATGTACTGAATTCATGAATGAACAGAGAGTTGCAGTCAGTTGAGGTGTGTACGTAATGCACTAAAGGGAATTATAATATTATGCACAATATATAATGTGATGAACAAAGAGCGATATTGTGTCTATATTGTGAGCTTAATCTTTTCTCTTTTGAAGATTTTCATCTCATCGTCTGAGAAGATTTTCTGAGAATCAAAGGATTTTGCAGACTGCGCGAGATGAGTTTAACAATAACAATAAAAATAAAATGATGATGATATGGTTGTTTAAAGCAATCCTTCAAAAGCTGAGAGAAAAGAGATGGATGCCCGTAAGCCATGAATCAATCTGGTGTAAGGTACAATTAGATGGAAGGATGATGGACCCAATCGGGTCAAAAACACTGTAGACTTGTAGAGAACTCTTTATTTTATTCAAAACTACACAATATTATTATTATGTAGAAAAGGAGTAAAGCACGAAGTAGTTTGCGAAGTTGAATCGAGTTAGTTTTAAGATGTTAAATGCGTCATGTAGTAATTTGAAGAGATAGTGAAGAAGAGGATGAGTTCAATATTCAAAGAGAAAAAGAGAATGTAAAAAATCAAAGTCAAGTTCATGACCGATCTAAATTGCATTGTTGAGGAGAATAATATGAGAATGGATTGTTGAGTTGTGTCTTGTGAGTGAGCTAGTCTCTTACACACACACAGAGTAAAAGAAGATTATAATTTTGATAAAGACGAAATACACAGAAAGAAATTGGAGGAGAGTGATTACAGGTGGTGGTGGTGGTTTGTCTGTTGTGTGTGTGTCGTGTGGTGGATAGAGTTTCATTTTAAGATGTAAATCATTCGTGAGTTTGTTCGTAGCGAAGAATATTATTTTTGTTAGGAACCCGTTAAACTTTTGATGGGCCACGGTAAGTGGTATAAAGATTAAATTAGTTTGGCGAATGTGAACTTCGAATGCGAACAACGAGTACCTTTCTTTGCCTTTTGCATTTACGCTCGTTAATATTAAATAAAACTAGTTGGGATTTATAAAACCCTATTTTTGGATGTAAATTGCAAGCTTAGCTCCAAATTAAAATTGGAATGATTTTGAAAGTGTCATTTACCTGTGTTTGGGTCCATTGTCATGTTCGTTTCTTGTTGCTTGCTTCTAATGTAGCAATTACTTTATCATATCATCGTGTACGTTCATCTCTCACTCTTTTTGTAAATCTTAAGCTTGAGTTTGAAGTTTGAAGTAACAAAAAATCTGTCGAGTGAGTGCAATCAACTCACATAAATTCAAATGATGTGTCATCTCATCATCTCATTCGCTTCTCACAGAGACTTTTTGGTCTCTCTTCTTTAAATACTAATTCCATTGTGGATGAAATGGGAAAAGAACATGGCACAAACACTACAAACTACCATCACTACTCTATAGTGCGGTTAGTGTGTTTGCTCGGGAGACTTGATAAAAAAGGAATGAGATGATGGTTCAGTCATGAATAAAATGGTACACACTGGATCATGAATAGTTTGCTCATCGTTGCATGCGAAACAACATGTCGTCTGATGATCTCTTCTCACAAGAAAAATGTTGAGTGAACATACACTTATATAATTTATATACACAAGTTAAATTTAAACAGGAGAGAGGAGTAAATGTATACTTAAAGTAAAGTTTGGCTGTCTTAGCAAACACCCAGTAAATATTTTGAGACAGATAGTGATCTCATTTCTTTCTTCTATGCAGTTTGTACTCTCTAAGATTCAACGAGGATGGGGATTGGGCTCATGTCAAAAAGTATAAATAACACTTTGTGTTCCATTCCATCTTGAAATACAAAAGTTGAAAGTAAACCAGATGCTTTCGAGAGATGCTTATGCTTCTATAGAGAGAGAGAAGCTGACTCCAAGCTGGTTTAAAAAATAACTTACTAGCCAAATAAACAAACATGAGGATTGAAGATGCGAAGTTCGAAAGACGAAACAAGACGGGACTAATAGGAGTAGAAATAGTTGATTTTTAAAATGAGGAAATACTTCTTTTAGTCTTAGTGGAGAGAGAGGAAAGATTTGGGACGCCTGATGGATTATTTATATAAGTAAACGAGACTTTAATGCGATGCAAAGAGATAGTCACATTTGTTGTGGAAGGGAATTAGGTTTTGCACCAGAATGAGTTAGTCATTAGTTGTAGGATATTTTAATTTGATGTGTAAATCGGGGGGAAATTTTTTTCGTCGGGGAAAATTCATCTTATGTGCATATAGACTCCCTCATATCTTAAAAATGCACTCGAGTTGACATTGACTCATTAATCCAAGTTTTCGAGGAAAGAGAGAACAAGACTGGTAGACAAGTGGATGGGACAACGTGGTGACAATGACAAAGTGGTGTGTTTACACACTCAGCTACTTTTCGTTCCTCCGTTGATTCTTTTTAGTATGGTTTTTTATTGATATAAATTTTATCATCACTTGGGTCTACAGCATAGTCTGAATATCAAAGAGACATTAAGGAGTACTTGGGTCTTTCAGTGATGAAGATGAAAGAGGAGGATGTTGTGAGATATGACAAAACATATTTGTTTTAAAGCCCGTCCCTGTTCGTCGTGGTTGTCTAATAGGAGAAGATGAGAGAGGGTTTTCGCTTTTTAACGGTAGAGATATGTCAGTCATTGTAGGCGAATGAATTCAATCTGCTTTAATCAATTTGAATACCAAATTACCCTGCGAGCTTATTATTGTTAATACTTACTTAAATCATCTGGTGGGATAAGGAATGGTTGCTTCAGCTTAATTGTCTACGGAGGATGCGGCATGTGACAGTATATGGTTATGTATGTGACACTGTGACAGGTTGTTCTTCTTTGTGAAGTGTCACTTTCACACTCTATTTGAGATAATTGAACTTGTACACGTAGACATGTGTGCACATATGTGTGAAATCTGTGGATTATGGGCTATGCTTTAGGTATGTGGGTATGTGTAGCTTGGGGAGAATAATTAAATACTCATTTGTGTAGATCTCAAAAGGAATTATGACATGAGAGATAAATTGAGACGTTGCAATTTCTAAGAACAAATGTGCCATTAGGGAATGAAATTAGCATTAAGCTTAAGAGTTAGAGATTTTGATCTGTAGTCTGAGTCTAAAGAGGATAGTTGATTGTTTAGGGAATAAATGATGTTGGAAATATTTGATTTTGATGCTCGTACAGCTAGTCAGGTAATTCGGTTAAGAAAACAGCCACACATTCATATGCAAATTAACTAGGGAGTCTGCATTGTCACTTGTGTTTCAATGAGTTGTGCTGTAGTCTGTAGATGCTGTACTAATTTAGTATGCAAATTCCAATGGAGCTCCCAGTGTGAGGCAGCAGGACTTGAGTGAATGTGGCTGTCTCTTTTTGCCTCGAGAGGTTGCTTGTCATCCTTTGAAACTTTTTGAATACTGGACTAATTAATAAAGTGAATGAATGGAATAATGCGATGGATTCATTAACCCCACGGAACTAAACGGGTGTTTAATAGAGATAGAAATGTTTTAAGTAAATGTCCAAGGGTGAAATTCTTTTGAATGTAAAAGCAGCAGGGATGCTTTGACTTACTTTGAGGAATAGAACACACTGAAGTGAATTGAATGAGGTAGGTTTGACGTAGTACGAGAAACTTAATGTACATGGATGGTATGCAGAGATTTCAAATAAAAATTACGCAATATGAATTATTCGGTCAAAACAATATGTAAATTCCATACACATTGTATAGGAAAGAATATTGAAATTCAGTATTCCAACAGAAGGAAAGAAAGACGAATAAAGTGAACTCAGATATAACTGAGATAGATAATTGAATAACGTGTGTGGCATGATGGCTGCATGTTTAAAAGTGCAGGAATCGAATGGATTAATCTACGAGGATTTTCCTGATTAAATCATTTTCCTTCATGTTGGTTTATGATTACACAATCATAATATTCTTGATTTCAGACGGTTCGGCATTCCTTTTGCTCACCTGACACATTTACAGTTCTTTTGTTTTACATTGATTTCATTGCAAAAAAATAATACAAGTCAGTTGTGATTTTGGAGCAGTCACAATCTCACAATACTTTTCAGCCATCTCCGCTGGTGTCATATAAATACAAAGAGATATCACCCAAAAGTACCCATTCACTGACAGATTAAGGATTTGTCCCAAATAATGGAATCACGCTTTTTGTTTCCTTCATAATCTGCAAACCCATTGTGCGCAAATATGCACCAAGTTTACCTGTCTGTATTTTTTATCATTAATAGCATTACAACTAACCGCAATAACTTGTTGCAGTGTCCTCTTTCACGTCTAAAAGTTGAATATTTTCAGAAGTTGTATTTCATCCTTGTCCACTTATGATTCAATTAAAACAATATTAATAAGTTTCGGGGTGTTTCTAGCTTCATTGGTAGTGTAGTACCTGCAACCTGAAATCTGACAGTACCTTGTGGCTTGTGTGGTAGAGGCGTTATGTCATGTTCTAATTTGATGACGTGTGTTCAAGTTTGCACAAAGCACGTATATATTACCATTAATTATGTCTAGACTAGTCTTGTAAGTAGTTCTGACATTTGAGAGGGATCTGTTTGACATTGAATTCCTCTTTTTGTTCGCTGCAATTTTTGACGATTGCATTTTTACTTACACTTCGCATCTTTATATTCACTTGAAAAGGTACGCATATAGATAGTAGAAGTTATTGAGATATTCTTACAGAAATACACGTCTATATTTACTGCTGTAATAATTAAACAATAGAAATGTATTCTTCTGCTCTCTGGACGAAAAAAACGGAAAATCCTTGTAAATCAACTTTGTGAGTGAATTGGATGCTTTAATTAATCCAAAGATAGTTATAATTGCTTTTATGTTTTAAAGACTCAAGGTTAGGTGAGGTGAGCTTTTGGTGCAGAAATTGATTATGCATGAGTAAACGTATATGAACATAAAGCATTTTAAAGTGGTCAGAGCAATAATAATTCTTGATTAAAATAATGATACTTCATACAACAGATATAATTTTATTGGTTGTTTCCTCTACTTTTGGCAATGAGTTAAATAAATAACTAGATATATATGTTTGAGATAATCGCGTCAGTTGTGTTTCATGCTTACTAATTAGCTTCAACTGGACTTGAGGAAAATACGAGTACCCGTAATTATTAGTTGACTGCGTAGACTTGTGAGTATTACATCAAGAAACAGAGAAGTTTGCATGTCAAACCGTCCTAACAATTAACCTCCACACCTTACACCATCATTTATGTCACTTTCGTTAGAGAAGTTCATAATGCATCTCTTGTTGGTTTAAGTAGTGCGAGTCTATGTCTATATAACCTGTCCGTGTTATTTCTCGCTTGATTTGATCGGAAAGCAAACTGTTTTTTTTTTCAATGTTGAATAAATGTCATTGTTTAGACACTCATGTGTCAATATGTCTGATATTTGCATTCTACATCAACGCAATTAGGAAGATGCTCAAGTAATTAATCAATCCCGATTGATTGTTCCTTTTATTCATTACTCAGAGAATTCGTTACTGTCTTATCTTTCAATTTTTGTTGGGATTGGCGTGTTTTTTTATATTTGACAGTCAATCTTTCGAGTTTGCTACGTAAAAAAATTAATTGAGTTAACCTGATATGTCATAGTTTAATTAAATTGGAGTTCAATGAAAAGTAGATTGCGCAGACAGGTGAGTAACCTTTAAAAATCAAGGCAACCTTCGTCCAAGTTCCAACAAATTGTTCCTCATGGAATATTTTAATTCGAGACAAATTCACGTCCAAATAATTATTTATATACGACCTGATAAGATAAAGAAGGTAATTTAGGATTCTTCTTAACGAAGCAGCAATTAATTACTTTAATCTCATAATTTACGTTTTAATTACTGTGTTCATCTGTAGTGTAATGGGTTTCCCGAGCATTCTACCTTGTAAAGTGTATGTATTCTGCTTTTCCGTTTTTCATACAGGTTAGTGTAATAAACCAATTAAATTCCTCAAAATTGTTATTAATCTTTCACTCTTCACGTAATAAAATGATGCAAGTCTTTCTTTTCAACTCTCATTTGTTGTGTGGTGGTGTGTACACTGAAAAGCAAGCAGAAGCGAGTAGCGGATGCTCTTACCCATCAATTATTCTTTTTCCCAAAATAAAAATGCTCTCCAATTAATTCTTCTACTTTATCGAGTCACGGTCTGAGCTAAAACCTCCAACTGTTTACATTTCTTCACACGCCCTTTTCGACAAAAATTGTGATCCTGAAAGACTATAATATGAATGCGAAGGAGAAATGAAATAAGAAAAAATAATCATCCTGTTTGTGCAAACCACACATCATTTTGCAGCACTCAACACAGACAATTCTCCGACGAAGAGTTGTTTGTATGGACATCCACACACATACATTCACAACATACACACAGACATAAAGAGACAAGTAATACCCATCACGTTGGAAGGTGAATTCTAATAGCGAAACAACTCATGTCCAAACACTTTATGAAACTATAATTATACTATCATCATTATCATGCTGAGCGATCGAAGACGAAGAAGTAATTTTATATTTCACTCATGTGAGGAAAACTGATGTGTCTGCCAGTTGCCTGTGTATTTCTCTCATTCTCTCGTCTTTCGTGAGATGGATAAAGTAAAGTGAATATAAAAAATGCTTACACACACTTGTTCGTTTGAACATTCAACAAAACCGACCTCCCTCGTTTAGATTCTGGGAGAAGAATCATTTCATTCTTTTGTACATTTTTAAAGAAGAATTGGGTTCTTTTAAATGTCTACAAGTTAACTTGTCTGGTATCTCGGTGTTCGCCTTTTCGCTTCTGTGGATTTTTTTTTGCTCAAACCCACAAGAATGAATTTAAGAAGAAATTTTATACCGTGGAAAACTCATGTACGTTGTACATCCAACAACAAGAGATAGCCAAGGACAGGGGACATAATTGAACTGCGAGGAGGGTAAAAAAATTGAGATTGGAAATGCAGATGCCTCAATATTAATCTATTTCGTGTGAGTTTTATATTCAAAGTATCTTGGAAGAGAGATCATTTACTTTGTATTATATGTGAAAAATGAGATACGCCCTTTTACTTAGAACGTAAAAATTACTTGACAGGTAAAGATGGAAAAAATCCGTGATGAATAATTTCTTTCTCCCGTGTGTTTAGACAAAATTATTGCAAACAAGTTTGGTAAAAGTAGGTGATACATGAATGAAGAAGAGAGAACTACTTGTTTTAAGGAGAAAAATGGGTTTTTTGACAGGTGGAGATCACTTCTAGTCAGTTTGGAAGGTTTCTTTTGAGTCGATCGGTATAGGTAGATATGAATTAAGAAGGTATTGGATAAAAGCACACTCATCTAGACAATAATATTCTCTCATGCATAATTTATCATGGAATAATATGCTAATGGGATTAATGTCCGTTTAATAACGTAACGCAGTTGAGAGTTGTTTAAAAGGAGAAAAACATAAAGGTGCAAAAGTAAAAAAGCACAAAGGAAAGAAATGACGAGAGAGAATACAAATTTCCCGAGAAGAGTGTGACTGACAATGGCAGTGCCAACTATACTCGACCATCAACCAAGGGACTGACAAGCATTGTTCATCTTACTCGAGCCATTTCATTCGTGCTTTTGTTCATCCTCATGGATGATCATCGTCTTAGCATTTTGAGAAGGATAATTGCCTCTCTACATCCTATTTGTAAGTCAGTCATACAATTTTAAGGAGTTTGCAGAGTAGATGAGGTCTGTATGGATATTTTATATGGATAGGTAGTAGAATTTACTTGCCAACTGTTCGGGAGAAATGCGATAAAAACGGTAGTGGATGTGTAGAACCGAGGGAATTCGCATTTGGATGGATTGCAGACGAGAAGTTTGAGGAATCATAGCAGCGTTGAGTCTCTCTCTCTGAAGAATTGAATGACCTAATGTCTTTTTGACTTTGAAAGTAAAAGAAAGAGAGGCCTACAATAATAATAATCCATCCATAGAAGCATATTCACCGTGTGTTAATATGAGAGAGTATTTGGATGGATGGATAGCCAAAAAAATGGCAAATTAAAATGGAAACCCCCTACAGAGAAGTCAACACTCTTTATAGACAGCGCATATATAATATGACTTAAAGCTCTGTGGTGCGTTTTTTGTTCCCATCAGTCTTTAGACGTGTAGACGAACGATATAAATTATTGCACAGAGTGGTGTGTACTGAAGACATATCCTTATGAGTAGTGTCAGTCGGCACTTTCTTCACAAATTGAAGGTAGATGTAAAAATGTGACTGGTACAAGAGTCTTAACGAATAACAAGACCAACTTCCTCCTCCTGGAAGAAATTGATGGAGTTTCTTGTGTGAATGTTTTAAATTGGAAAACTGCTTACGAATGGTAATTTGATAAAGATAAAGATAAGAGGATACCGGATTTCATTTAAGCGTTTGATGCACTCTTCTAGACAGCCTGGGTTATTTACGACCTTTACTTTTTAACAAGCAGTTTAATTGACTTTTAGTAAGTCGAAGAAGGTAACAACAGACAGGTACATTTTTGCGTAGTCTCAAGCATCTATCATAATTATGAAATTGTAGACTGACAACTGTGGTGGTAGAGTGGTGAGAGGATTTACTCGTTCACAAACGCATGTGTGTCTGCGATTGTGATAAGGTGGAATTAAAAAATAAAAATTGCAAAAATACACAACATTCCAATTATATAAAGAAGAATATAAAAATGGTTTGATGCAATAAGAAATTGAATTAGTGTTGCTGGCTCTTTGTGAAAAAGTTATCTGCTTTAATCATCTTTGAATTCTTGGAGAGAGGAGAAATAGGGAAAAAAATCTCCATGAATAAGGATATGGGCAGAAAGAAGACTGGTTTGAGTTGGACACATTTTTACTCATCTCTCCCTGAGCAAACGAACAAGGTAATAAATTAGTTGATTTTGATGTGAATTGAATAATGGAGAAGGTATGGAAAAAAGTAAATCCGACTAATGATCTCCCTCTCTCACATTATTATCATTGTGATGAGCTTATCTTTCCTTCTTCTTGTTACAATAAGTGTACACACACAAATATATGAATGTATGTGTGTGAGTGAGTGAGGTGTATAATATGTAAGTAGATTACGTGTATTAAAATAATATGTCTACTTACTTACATATAGTCTGCGTGCCTTTCTGTTTCTGCTAACATTCACACTTGAATGGATCATGATCGAAGTAAGTACATACTCAATCTGTTTGATTCATCATCATCGCTCAAAGATATAATCGTAGGTAATATCCTCAGGTAGATTTTTATTCCAAAGAGGATTCGATAATTCCTCTTGTTTTCTCACTGCGCGTTCATAAAAATGAAATTGCTAATGATCCTTTTATGTACCGTGAAATGTAGTTTTGAACAGACAGTGTTGTTTGACTCTTTTCTTGTTCTTCTTCTGTGTGTGTGTGAGATGAGCGAAGATGGAAGATGTAAAAGGAGATAGAGAGGAGATGGATGGATGCGGACGGCGAGCTAAAAGTACGTTTAACATGCAGCGTTTCTCAAAAAGGATTCTGATTTCACTTATCATCTCTCCATCCAAAGCATCTCTCCAGTATCAAGACAAGGGATCAACATAAAATTAGCATAATGTATCTCAAAATCGAGGCTAAGAAGTGGAATATTATAATAATAAATTACTTTTTTATTCTAGCCTACTACCCTGTAATAATATAAAGTATTATAAAGTGTCTAGCACATGTTGTGCCTACAATGTCAGCGAAAAGTTCCGTAGAGAAGCAAAATGCACGATGATATTCAACACCCTGAGAGTTAGAGAGCACTGCGAGTCTCGAGAGATTCTTGACAGATTTATTTCTTTTGTGTGCACACAACATTCTACACATTGGGTCTTAATGGTAAGAAGACACAAGATGAGTAGAAGAAGCGTTTTATATCCACCAAATATACAAAATGATCGATCTGTTTGTAGGCAATGGAGAGTTTATAAGATAGAAAAGGCATTGTGGAGTTGCATCGTTATGTTTTATATTGTGTGTGTGTGTATGGATATAACTATTAAGTATTCGTCGTTTTCTGCTAGAGCGAGTTTATAATTCAGAAGACTCAATTTCCATGAATTTCCCATTTAAATTCCAAGTCTTGACTCTTGACGGCGGATAAAGATGTTTATTACATTGGGTGCAGTTTGAAGTGTAAAGTGTAGTAATGATTACCAAGTGATTTGATTTTTTCGGTGGATGAGGATGCAGCTCGCAGTAATCCGTGCAGCATCACTCTGAGGAGTCAGTTAGAAGGCAGATGATACAATAATATTGGGAAGATGTCGAGATACGATATATACATATGGCCCCATTGGGGATTCATACTAAACATTCTGTGTGCTGGTTGTTGGTTACTGAAAGTACTCCTGAGTATGTTCTAGCGTATAGGTGACACCAACGCACTTTTTTCCATCTCCTCTCTTCCATCCAATTTTGGTCACGAACCCCTCATAAAGTAAATTTTATTAGTTAACTTAGCCTCCTTTTATCATCAGAGTGATCTTAATATTCCGCAACCTCCAGATGGATGATATCGTATAATTTTAGTAATTACTTTTGACATCATTATCACCTGACTCTACTGTAATTACACTAAAGGTCCGGAGGATTTAGTGGGAGAAACAAGCGAAAAAATATAATTATTATTAATGACGCTGCCAACTTATTTTATTGAGTGGAGAGGGTTGCACAAACAGAACTTGTTTTTGACATAAAGACGTACTTTATCATTATTTCGTGTATTTTATTGAATCTCCGTTTTGTTTTCAGGGTGTTTCGGGTGGTAAGTTGGGAGTTGGGGTGGTTCATCCGCCACATTTAATTCAATTTGTTATAGTTTATAATTACAAGTGAGTTGTGAGGAATTGTGGTGGTGCAGAAGAGCTTAACACTAACGTACACACCCTTTTTCTTCTTCAGTCAATGAGTTGAAGTTCAAGTTAACATTATTAAGGGTTTTTGTTTGCTAATGTCAAACAATTAAACGCACACAAGTTTCAGAGATTTTTTTAGATTGTAACGGGTTTCCATTGAGGAATATTAAGTAAATATAAATCTTTTAAAGAGACTGAGCGACAGGATAATAAATGTGGACCATTTTTGTCCACACAAAGCCATCATCGGGTACAAGGATGATGATAGAGTTGTTGGGAGAGAACAATCGGCAATTCAAAGATGAAGAGATGCATTCATTACTTTTTACGAGTTAGACATGAGATGAGATGGGAGTGTTTTTATGGAAGAAATAAGATAAATGTCATGTGTCATGTCATCATGTCATATTTTTTGGTTCCGAGCTCTGACAGCATCACAACATCGCATCGCAGGGTGATATGGTACTACAAGTACAAACTACGAAGGAATATAGGAGTAAGCTAATGTGCATTTGGTTGTTGTATTAGCTGGATTTAAAGTGAGATAAGAATGCGAACACAGGGAATAATATGGAGCAAGTTAAATATGATACATACGGGGATATACAGGGTGATTCACGAAGATGGGCCACACTTTCAACCCTTATAACTTTTGACGCTGCAGTCGCAGTCCTACTGAAAAAATAATACTTTTATGTGGAAGCCAACAAAATTTCCTATCAGTTCCCGTGAAATCATTTTCAAAATTCGTAACCCAAACGGACCTATAGGCGACCAATTGGAAAATGTACCCTAGGCAATGAATGCATCTCCCCTGATTTTAAACTGCAAATTTCGACACTCAAATTTTTTCCCAAAGAAACACAATTGCTTTCCTTACCAAAATTAAT
>JAQGAD010000509.1:0-36425 GCA_034696625.1 Isotomurus palustris | reverse complement strand
ACAAGTGTTCCAATATGAAGATCAAATCGCGTGTGGGAATCTCTAAACTGACTTCTGTTGTAAGCCTGTCAATTAACTTTCAAAGAGTCCATGAACTTTCCACGAGTTTCCATAAGCTTTAACATGTAAAGCGCTGTGTGTCTGCATGTCTGTAGGGATTTGGTCTCTTCGTCGTGATCTTTGGAATGACTGCTTGCTACAATCAAAAAGCTATTGGAGTCTACCGGAGGGGATCTGGTCCAAGTAGACATATAAATGAGGCTAGAAAACACCTCAAAACTGCAAGAGACTCCACCTTCTCGTATAAAGAAAACCTCAAGCACGGAGATAAATCTAGAGACATGCAACTGGATGATATTGATGAAGACTACACAAACTCTATATACAGCGACGACCCTGACGACTGGAAATCTCATGACGTCGACACAGAAATCACAGAAAACATTCCAAGCAACGACGCAGAAGGTAGAATGGCAGCAGAAGAAGCGAATGAAAGACTACAGAACATCTCTGACGCCAAGAACCTTCCCGTTGGAAGTCGTGAAGCGGTTTACGCAGACATTGATTCACTTGTAGGAGTCTTCACAGAAGTAAACGTAATTCTCGGTCACTTCTATTTCGTCTCAGTCTGGACAGCCATCGTCCTCGTAGTCTTCTTCTCTTCCATTCTCAACTTATCTCTAACTCTGGGGGATCCTCAGCCTCCTGCAAAGTACTTCAAGTGTTTCAAGTATCTTGTACGTAAAACGTAAACTGATTATTAATTACAACCAAGTCCTTAATTAACCATTTATTAATTCCTCTTCCTCAGGACTACGCCTCCAACCTGTGTAGTGTTATTTTACTGCTGATCGTGGGAGTTGGATTAGTCGTCTTGGTCTCTGCGGCTGTGAATAGGAAAAAGGATCACGTAAAGAATCACATACTCCTCCAAACAAACGCATCTGACCATGCTAATTTACAAGACTGGAAAAACCACCTAACAGAAGCGTACGTGGACCCTGAAGATGTCGAAAAGAGCTACGTCGAGATTTCGAAGAAAGGACACAAGACTCCCAGGCAGATTTCAGGAGAAATGTTTGAAAAGTATGAGAAGGAGATCATGAGGTTGTACAAAGATCAGATGAACTTCGAGTTGCAAGTCACAACTGCCGTGAGCATTTCTTTATATAGTTTCTGGGGTAGTGTGAAACATTTAGTTATGCTATAGCTTAATCTTAATTACAGGTGGTGACAATCGTGTATGCAGCCGTGTTACTAGTTACTTTCGTAATGTTGTGTTTGGATAAGACTCCTCCGATGCAGTCAAATCTTTCAATGATGCAGCCTTCGGATGGTTATGGCTACTACTACGGCCCTTATGGTGGAAGTAAGCAACCGTACCAACAAGGACCTGGAGGCTCGATGATTGGCATTAGATTCGAGGAGTCGCAGTCGTCTCAAGACGGGGAAGGTTCTGATGAAGACATTGAAGACAGTCCTGAGGTTTCGGAGGATCCTTTTACTCCTCCAGACGGTCCACAGAAAAAGGACTGAAAACTGAAAGTTATTGAAAGTCGAGGAATTCATGAAGAACATTCATCTTAACTACTAAATTAAGTCGTGTAGAAAAATGCTGGTCTCATTTGAAATGAATCATTTCGGAGGATAAAGAAAATAAATGAAGGCTTTGATTTAATGACTTCTGCGAATCCTACTGAGCTTAGCTGTAGTAAGCTTACTGATGACGTAACAAAATGATAAAGTTTAGATTCTCAATCACTCAGAGAGATCATCAATGATTGCTCTGTTGACTCCTCGTGCTTAGTTTACACGCGCTTACGGTTCACTCATTGATTAATGTATGGCGATAAATAAATATTGATCCAATCTCTGTGGTCTGCGTCTGTGGTAAGTGGAAAGCGAAGCAGTTAAATTACGTCAGTAGGCTGTCTGTCAGCTTCAACACTTCAACTTACAAAGCAGAATTTTACACGATGATTCCGTCAGCTTCCCTAACTCGGTTCTGACTGACTTTCCTACTCTTCCAATTCGCAATTCCTCTTTCTTAAGATGATGTGATGATAGCTTAGAATAATACTCACTCATCTGTTCCACTGCATGGCACGTTTCGCAGTGATGATTATAGAGTGGCAGGGTTTTTGCAATCCGATAAGAAATTAAGTACACACGTCATGTACTTATGTAATAAGTTGATGCTCTGTAGTAGTTCTGTAGTTTGTTGTCTGTGTAGATTAGATTATACTTTAGACTTGTTACTTGTCCTCTTGTACGTCCAAGTTTTTTCATTCATGGAAAACACGAGTGAAATCCCATCTCAATTTACTCAAAGTAAATAATTACATCTTACACATCTTCTTCTTCAAACCTATTTCTAAGAATCCCCTTATAGCCGAAGGCTTAAAAAACGATTAGTAAACACGCTCTTACGCTTACGTATCCTGTCCATAAAAGATTAATTACCCTGGAATGGTTTTATTGCAGTGTGAATCCGAAAGATAAGGACGCAATAACACACAAAAATGTTTACACAGCAGCAGCAGTGCATCTCACATTAAAATTAAGCTAAAGAAACAATGGATTAAAAAAGAATAAAATTCATGCGTATCGCGTATTATTCTTATATGCTACACAAACTCTATTTCTTTCACGACTTTAGAAACTCACTGTTGAGTCCACCTAACCGTACATGGGAATGAAAATGGCAAATGGCTTATGGTTTATCACGCACTCGTGTGTTTTTGTGGTCGTCTTATTATTTTATTAATTGCTCCGTACTCTCCAAACTCCATACCAATTCTGTACTTTCCTTAGTCTTTGCCTCAAAAAGGATGTGGGGATTATTCTCGTTCACTCACACTCACCCACCACTTTAATTATTAATAAGTAGCTTCATCTTTGTTACTGCTGTTGTGCTGACGAAGTTTTTAAGTAGAAGTTGAAAGCTACGCAAAGCAGGCAAAGCTACACCTTTCTTTCTTAATCTAAAATCCAACCAGACTCTACAGAGTCACCACAAAAGCCACTGACTGTTGCATGATAAAAGATACAGTATACTTACTTTTGTACAATTCACTCACTCTCACTAATACTGCAGAGAAGATAAACGAGCATGAAATTATAATCGCGTGCAAGTACAAGAAGGTGTGTGTTTAAGTCATTACACGGGGAGAAATGAATAAAAAATAAAGTTTTTTCGGAAAGCCAAGCCTTCCCAAGCAGTTTACGGCAACAAGAAGTAAGAAGTCCGGTTAACCTTTCAATTCAAACGAATCCAAAGAGTGATGAAGAAGAAAAGAAATTCCTCGGGATTTCATTCATCCTTGGGACATCCACAGGACAATAATAAGTTAAGGGAACTTAACTTGGAATTAGGACCACTTACCTTCGTACTCTACGGATTACTTCTAACATTAGTCGCAGCTTCAAGTGTGAACGGTGCTCCTATAACTTCAGTAGACATTGACAGTGACAACTACCGAAGATCGGGATCTTCTTCTTCTTCGTACTCTTCATCGTTGCATTACAATCCCAGCCAGAGTTTCAAGCAGAGAATAAGTTCATCCTCGTCAATTGTTTTCCCTGAGGAGAGAAATGATCTCATTCCGAAGAGTAAGAAGGATTTCATGAATTATAAAGGGGACAATGGGAATCGAATTGAGTTTCCTTGTAAGCTACTTACTTATTTATCACATCTGAAAGTACTGTAACAAGAATTTATTATGGTTGATGCAGATGAACCTCCAGGTTTGAGGACGTACAGTTACAGTCACCTTCCTCCTCCTTCAAGGAGGAATCATGGGCTTCTTCCCCTTGGAGAAAGGCTTTTTGAAGGAAATGTCGATGCGAATGCAGGGAGACTTGAAAGTGGGCCTACACACAAAAGGTACTTGTTGAAAGAATTTAATTACCCGGCGATGATAGTACAAACTACAACGACCACGAGGAAACCGATCTACAAAGATTCTGGGGAAATATCTGGTGATGTGGACACGAATAAAGTGGACCCTGAAGTACCCAAGTTAATTGGGGAGTTCACGGAGTACCTCAGGGGAAAGAAATACTTTGAACGGAAGAAAGAAGATGGAAATGAAGCTGACAAAAGTCCAGATTCGGCACCTGCCAATTTTAGTTTTAACGCTGCAGGAATAAAAGACAGGAATTGTACAAATGGAACAGTCAGGATTGGAGATGAATGTAAAATAGCGCTGGAATAGTTTATAAATAGAGCTAAAGCAATTTAGGCGTGGCTTAATTTGTGTACAAATTAATGTGTAAACAATATTGCTGCAGAGTTGAGCTCTATAATAAGCTTATTTCCTGTGTGTGCTTTTGTAAGTAGAGAATGTAAAGTATGCGAGATGTTTGTACATTGTTCAATTAAGATTTTTTAATTCTTCTTTTTTTGAGAAGCTATTATGGGACAGCCGAATTCAGTATTAAACTTGTAAATACATGCAAATAAATAACAGTTGTTCAAATAAACTGCAGAAAGCTTGAGATTCAGTAATGCAGTAATTAAGTAATGAGTACAGCAATAAAATGAATATGAGAGTGATTCTCGTTGCTTTGCAATTTCTTAATTGGTGTCCAGTTTGTGTGTAAAAGAGTGTGCTGATTTATAAAGTCCTCGAGCATCGAGTTAAGTTCCATTTATTGCAGAATGAGTTTTACATAAGGTGGAGTCCACAAATAACTAATTATGGCCGAATTGTGCCAATGTTTAAGTAAACGCACACAACAACTTCATTACACCTGCAATTCCCATTGTGCTAGTAGACTTGGATTAGTGATACTGCAAATCCTACCGGAACTGCCAACTGGAGCATCAGGGAACAAAGCAGATTGAGGGAGGTGGAATGGAAGAATGGAATGTGGATTGGATTATCCAAGGATTATCACATTGAGGGAACTCACCCATCGTTTTTCGCACTAAAAAAACAAAAGAACCACTTACAACACTACCAACTCCTGTCTGCCTGAATGTCTAATGTCTAAACTACAACCTACAACTTCTATTTGTACTGTACTTGTACAGATAGCAGAGAGAGTTGATTTTTCATGGGAACTCAATTAGCGATTACCACCTCACTCACATCCACAATCCACCTGTCCATTATTACAGAAGAGATATTTGCAAATAGATTTAGTGTGCAGTTTCTTCTACTCGCATTTTCCAACCTTACACCACTTGCAACATTTTACACTAATTTCTTGAAAATTTAAAATGTCCATTTTCATTGAAGAGTGAAGAATCTGTGACAGCTATGAATTTAAAACTCACCAGAATCCGATATTCTGGTATGAAGACCACACTACTGGCTTTATCCCTAGGATTGAATCTTATTTCCCACTTCTGTCTGTTGGAAGCTGAGGGCAGACCTTCGTCAATCCTTCCACTACGAAATCCTCCGTCAGACGCTGCGGATGGAGATGAAGGGTATCTCTACTTGGAAAAGAGGAATTCCAACGCAACTTACTTTCAAGTCCTCAGTTCCATTTCCCCTTCAGAACTGAAGGAGGAAGGCTCCAAGAGTTTCTATTACTACGATGACGAAGATGAAGGCCAAGAGAACAACAGCAGCAATGTGTCTTCCACAGTGGAACATCAAGTTAAGTTCAGTCATCAACAGAAGACGCAGCCTATCGAAGTTCCAGAGACGATTAAGTCTACAGCAATAACTGGAACTAGTAGTAGTAGCTCTACTTCTACTGCTTCTCCTACTAAAAAGACTTATAAAGTTCCTAGTAAAACTATTCCTTCTCCTACTCCTAGTATAAGTTCACTAACAAGTACAACGGGTAGTGATGTCATAAGCGATGAAAAGACTATTTCAGAGTCACCTTTAAGCCTTAAAGAACCTCAGGCAGAGATTAAAAACGCCACAAAAAATAACGCGTCGTCCCCAAAAGAAGCCCATCTGGAACTGGAGTCTCCGAACGACGACGAACTAAATGAAGAAGGCATAAGTTTCCGGGGAGAAGAGAGATCCCTCGGACCAGACTGGAACTCATTAACTCCCGAAGACAGAAGAATTCGAAGGATTTGGGGAGGCTCGTGTAAAATGGAAGACTGGAAGAAATGCAGCCACATTGAAACTTGGGGAGGCGACTATTTCGTCAAAGACAAAAAGAATCCAGACAAAATGATCCTCAAGAATCACCCAATGAAATGCTTCGAGGGAGAAGAAGCGAAGAAGAACTATTGCCTCAGAAATGGATGGACTGTTGGAAGGTGTCATTTACTTTGCATGGCTCTGTGTAATAATTGTACGGTGATGTGATACTTACCTACTTACCAAGTCATTACTTAACTACATAATGACTACTCCAGATCACTTGATTTCTTCTATTTATTTGATTTCCAGCCTACAGAATTGAATACGACAAAGTCGTGTCACATGAAGGAGCTTGCTCACTGCAGTTTGGATGATAAAAATTATCGAAAGAAGGATAATCACCTCATCACTCTTTTACTAACATTGGAATTGGAATTTTTAGTCTACAAACAAACACACACACACCGAGACTCGAGACATTTACTTTTAAAGTCTGTTTGGAATCACATGTATTAGTAATCCTCAGAAAGATTGCATGTTGTGTGAATTGTAGAAAAAATAAATTGCGAATTTAGATATCCTCATTCCTCACATGCAAAATGCGAATAGGCGAATATACACGATCGACTGCTTGCAACTTGTACGGACTTTTATCTCTTCTTCTGCTGCGGTTGATTGTGATTAATGGGAGTCGTGGTAAATGTCAATTAAACATTTGAGACAAAGACCAGCTTTGTATATTGAGTGACGGAGAGTTGAATAGTTGAAATGACACGACGGGAGGACAATCATAGCTGCCCAGCAGAGAAGCATTTAACGACACATTTCACAGGATAAACTGGAGTAAGTGAGTAATTACGGGGGAGTGATGGATGACGAGAAAATTATGTTTAAATAAAACAAGACTGCATTGCATAAGAGATGAGAGCATGAAAGTATAATGGCACACATAGATTGAGATAACGAACGAACCAGCTAGCAAGACTGAATATTTGCGAACTTTGCTCCACAACTACAAGGGCAGTTTGTCTTTGAAGTTTGAGCTGAAGAAGTCGTGTTGAAAGAGGAGAGAGAAGCTCAGAAGTTGGTGTACAAGTGAACTCTGACCTGAACCTGAACAGCTGAAGGTCTTAGCTAAAGTAAATTTTATTTCCTACTTGAGACTCCTTAAACAGCGATGTGGAATTCGGGACCTATTCTTGTTGGAATTTTTGTGAGTGGACTCGTATGTCTCTTGTCGATTCCTTCCGAAGGATGTGTGAAGAAGGTGACCACAGTTATTCAAAACTACCCTCGATCAACTGCAACCAACGGATCTGATGTGACACAAAAGCTAAACGGAACTGTGGGGAGTACGGTGGAAACTCCAGCAGAATTGGCGAACGATGAGTCAGTCTACACGAAGTATTCTCATCAGACAAGTAAGAAGAATCTTAATGATTTAACTAACTCAAACTTAATCAAACTAATTCATTAAACTACTGAAATTCTTAGAGCAAACAGGAGGCTCTCGATTTTACTTGGAAATCGAAGAAAGTATCGACCGATCCGTGAAAGTCTACAAGATGGACAAGCTCCCTCCAATGTACAGTCAGATAATGGACAAGAACGGAACCGTGGGAGATTCTTCTCCTGGAGGAAATGTCGACTCATCCCCAGTGGAAGTGATCGACGTAACTGGAGGTGCAGCTTCAAGTCCAACTCCGCCATCGACTACAACGACGACTACAACGGAGCCAGAAGTCGACCCGAAGGACGAAATGGTTAGGAAAGACTGGGAAGGGGATTGCGACTACAGTCGGTGGAGTCACTGCAACCAACTTCGCTCGATAACTGTGATGAACGTGTACAACAAGACGGAAGGGAAGGAAATCAAGTTTGTCCACTTGGACATGGACTGCGTCTCAATGAAGCCAACGCTGTGCCTTCGGAACAAATGGACAGCCAACAAATGCCATTTGATTTGCATGAGCAAATGCAACAAAGCCATTCTCCTCGGTTGGGAAAAGTTTGTTAGTTATGAACGCGCCTGTAAGTATGTCTAATTCATTAGTGTGGAGATTAATTGTTTTAACCAATTAACTAAATGTTACCTGAAAGTATTGTGGAAATTAAAATTTGAAAATAACTACCAATGGGAGAGAGAGAGAGAGAGAGGGAGGGAGGGGAGTTATACTTTATTCTTACGTCATGCCACTCAACCAACACCACCGCCGTTTTCTTACATTCATTTCAGTTTTCGTTTTCACTTTTCACTCTGCTCTGAGGCGATCTCCTCATTCTCCTCTCTCCGCTCCGCAAACTCCGTTTTCGGTGTGATTTTTTATTTCTCCGCAGTTATCGGTGATTTTTTCTTCTTATCGGGGCCTGCGGGTAGTATCGGAGTTGTGTGTGTGTAAGTGTGCAGGGTTAGAAACTTCTGTGGTCGTGGTCATTGTGAGAGTAAAAACTGCAATGATGAAGAACTTTGCATCGCTGCTGTTCCTGTTCGGCTTTGTTTTCCTCGGAGAATGCGACGACGACGACTTTTACACAAAACGTACTTGGCGAAAATACTACATAAATATAAATCTGCAGTTGTTCCATAGCCCTTGTGTGTCCGTAACCAACTTTGTCAACGTAAAGCGTCAAGATTGGATGTCGAATTTGACTTCGACATTCGAGCGAAGATCGGTAGGAGTCGACGACAGACTGTTTCCCGAGGCGAGCGTGAAAGGTTTCCGGTATGTGTTGTCTCAATTTCTTCTAGATTATCCCCCGCTCGCTGACTTTTCAGCTGCCTCTGGAATCGTCGTCACCGATCCAAACGGTAAAAAACACTTCTTGAAGAATTGGGTTCACTTGCGCATCGAGCTGGCTGAAACGCCTGATGACGGTTGGTCCCCTGAATCAATCATCATCCAGATGACCAGGTATTCAAACTTTCAAACACAAGGATAATAATAATTTGTAAATCGATAATGTAGAGTATGTGTGCTAACTATTCATATTGTTATTAGACGAGCCACCCATCCAGAATTTAAAAATGTTGCTGCACAAGGCCAGTTTGTCGCCGACTTCCCTGGCTACACGGCATGCGAAGATGTTCGGCAGGAAATCGAATCGGGAGTAGCTGCTAAGCCCACACCGTATCAATTTCTACCGTGCCCGGGAGCCAACCCTGGTGACAATGAAGTAGGTTTATAATTCAAGTTTTCTTTGAGTTTTTAATATACTTTCCCAATCTCATGACTCGTCTCTCATGGTTTTTTATCAACTGGTTTTTCAGTACGCCAACGTTTTCTTGTACAACATCAGAGCAGCCGAGTCTCACGGTGGAATTGGTAAAAAAACCAATACGAGTGACTTCAAGAGAGTCTACCATTTGTTCTGGAAATTCAGTGACAACTCCTGCAGCCGGATGCACGATGAGTACAACTTAGAGTGAGAACCTTCAACCGTTTTGTGTTAGTGGGTTTGAATTTGAGTGTTAATTAACTGCTGGGGATCGTGTGACGTGCAGGACCTTCGTAACGGAAAGATATAAGGACAATCCGGACCATTTGAACACATTCTTCACCACACAGTTCACAGTTAAGATTGGGAATGTTCACGAAGGCCATGGAGGTGGAAATCTGCCCTCAGGAGCGGCTGATCCTTTACCTCCCAGTGGCGAAGGATGGAAGTGGAACTGCAATCAGGCTTTCATGTATAACGACGAAGAGGGAAAAACTCACCACGACATTCCACAGCTCACGTGGCTCTACGAATACTACCCGAAAGTTGATAATTCATTTTATGGAGGAGACATTGGTTCGTGCAAAATAAGTCCATATGATGTCGATACGAAAGTGGGAAAATGGTACCAGAACAATTCGGAGGGATGGAAGGAAGGACATTTTTTTGGAAGATGCGAGACTATCGACGCGGAACGGTTGAAGAAAGGTTGGAAATCAAACCAATTCGCAGTGTTTCCTCCGACTCCCGACCAGTTGCCTTATTGTTTCGATGGAAAGCATTTGGATACGTTTAAAAACCTGAATCCACCGCAATATGGAAGCCAGTTTGGACTGACCTTCGACAAGGAGTTTGTAAGAGTGTACATAACACAACCAGACATTTGCAATAAGTAAGGGTTTTCTAGAGAATTCTACTTGCGAGCATGGGAGCTTTGAATGCGTTGTAACATTATGTAATTTCTGAATGTCACAGGTGTCCGGCGTTCCCTACGCAGGAGGAGATTGAAAAACTTATGCCGGAAGTGGTGGAAAGGGAGGCGAGAGAGGAAGCGGCGAAGAAGAAAACCGAGGGGACGGAACAACGCCGACCGGAAGAGACCAATCACACGACACCGAAACCAGAGAACAAGTCAATGGAGGATAAAGAACCGAAACCGTTGAAACCGAAAGTGTATACAGTGAGATTTGACGATGAAGACGACGGCTATTGGAGTCAGAAGGACGTGAAGGACGGCTCCAAGCCGCTCGCACAGAAACCGCAGAGTCCTGTGGCGATGGTAGGCCTCTCAGTTTGGCGGTATCGAAAGCTGCACGGGATCTTCGAGGTGATTGTCGTATTCTTCGTGACGCCGGTTTGTGTGTTTGTGAGTCGCTACTTCAAGGAGACGTGGCTGGGATGGCGCGTGTTGGAGCAGCCCCCGTGGCTGATGGGACACTTGGGACTGTCGTTGGTGGCGCTGATTTTCCACGTGTTTGGGGTCCAGTCGGCATCAATGGGAACGGGACTCATGGGAAGCAGCAGACTGGACAACGTGAAAGTCCACAGGTACTTGGGATTCGGGACGCTGCTTCTCTTCTTCCTTCTCAACCTTCTCGGAGCCTTTCGTCCCGTCGGCCTCTGCGCCCGTCGTGTTTGCATTATTCTCCACTGGCTTTTTGGTCTTCTCGCCTACGTTCTCAACTGTAAGTCCTTTTTCTTCAATATTCACAATCAAAGCTGATTGCTGTTGTTCCCAAATGTGACATGTTTGTGTGTGTGTGCGTTGCAGTCGCGTGTGTGTTGACGTCCATCGGGATTCCAGGCTCTCCCTCCGCTATTGACGACGTCAGCTTTCCTTCTGATTCGATGTTAAGAACAGACGGAGTGGAAGTTGTCTTCGTCCTCACCATCTTTTGGATTGTCATTGACATTCTCTTCCACGCCGTTGCCAATGTGAGACCCGTCATTAAGAACCCTAACAGTATTTGGTATCTTCATTTTCATATTGATAAAGATGTAATTTGTGCTCTGCAGGGTATGCTCTGTTTGTCGGATCGTCAGGAGGAAGTGACGCGATCGTACTTTCCAGCGTTGATGCCCTGCGTAGACGAAGATGAGATGATCGACACGGAGGTAACTTTCTCAGCCTCCTTTAGAGTAATAATCCGTAGTACTTCGCATTTAATGAGTTCTCATGAACTTGTTTCCTGTGGATTGCAGGGAAGCTTTGGACGGAAAGTGCTTCTGTTAGCCTACACGATTGTCTGCGGTCTGATGACCATCACTGTTGTGGGAATCATCTACGCCCAGTCACACTACGGACGCGCCTTCGACAAGACAACACTAACACACAACGGAGATGATGAACTCTACGGCGACCTTATGAAGGAAAACAGGATGGACCTCATCTTCCCTCCCTTCTTCTAAAGTCCCATTGAACTAAACTCCTCTGTTAATTTTACTAATTTTTGAATTAATTCTAACTATCATAATGTTCATTTACCCGCACTGTCCTACATGCTGTCGAATTCGACGTAATTTTAGTTCCATAATATTTACAAGAAATCACAAGTGCTAATTGGTTTTCTTGATCACTTAAATTTAAATTGAATGTTTATATTAAACACAAAGGAAGTTTAATAAATAAAAGGCATTTCATTAAAATAACACTCAATATAACAAGAATCGAATCATTTGTATTGACTGTTGTCTCCCACCGTCCCACCGTAAAAGACCGACTATTGACTATCTTTCCTTCGTCATCCATTCCCAACATCCAACCTTCTCTGACGTCGACGATTCATCTAAATTCTTACGAATAATTTTTTAGAAGATGGATGAGAGGCGACAACTGATCTCGAAACTGTTGAAACAGAAGTCGACGGTCGACTTGCCGAGATCTCGGCAAACGGTCGACCAAGAGTTCACATTTTTGTTGTTGTTGTTCCCTGTTTCAAATTTCCCGGGAAAGTCGTCCGACTCTCTTTCACGTCCGCCATCCACCGTCCCCATTTTCACTCTTCAGCGTCCACGTCAGTCTCCACTCCACCACCAGCACTCGCTTCACACACATCGACACATCTCGTTTTCTCCTTCGGTTTCAAGTTTTATTCCTCGAAATCTGCTGGCGCTTATCTGGCGATAACCACGAGTAGTTTTTGACTTGGGTGGTAGGTCAGTTTGTCTTTGTCAATGTGCCAAAAAGTGACCGTGTGGAGACGATGAAGATCTTACCGCAGACCTTAGTGTTGTTGACTTGTGTGGTTTCCTTCGGCGAGTGTCAGAGGAATAAGAAGTTAACATTTAAGAAACCTATTCACATAGAGAATGCCCCATGTGCTACTATTTCGAACTTTATCAACAAAAAAGGAAAGGAAGCATCTACTAAAAAGTCCCAATACACTCGGACGTCTGTGGGGATCGACGAGAACCTTCTGGGTGAAGATAAGGTGATGGGGTTGCGGGAACATTATTTACATGGCTTTAAACCGCAGGATGTCCCGAAACAGGAACATCCTCATGGCATCGTCCTCACTGATCCTGAAGGCCGGAAACACTTCTTGAAGAACTGGCTTCATATTCGTATTGATCTATCAGAACATATTCACAGCGATTTTATTGCGGAATCCCTTATCGTTCAGATATCCAGGTACAAACACAGGTTTCACATTTTTCGAAAACAAATCTGTTAGCTGCTCCGTATCATCCTTCGATACAATCTTTATTACTTTCTTTGTGGATTTCAATTAGGAGGGCCCTCCATACAGACTGGTTGAACACTGCTGCGCAGGGACAGTTTGTCGCGGACTTCCCTGGCTACGATAAGTGTGCTAATGTACTGAAAGATTACAAATCGAAAGTGACTGTTCGTCCTAGTCCACGCCAGTTTGTCCCGTGTCAAGGAGCCACCGCTGGTGACCATGAAGTAAGTTCAAAAATTCAAAGGTTGTTTTGTGAAAAATTGAATTGAATTGCCCATATGTATAAATATCAACTGTATTCTATTATTGTAGTATTCGAACATCTACGTCTACAACTTGAGAGCTGAAAAATCTCACGGAGGATCCGGTAAAAGGGCACAATCTAAAAGCTTCCAAAAGGTTCACCATTTGTTTTGGAAATTCAACGAAAACTCGTGCAGCCGGAAGCATAACGAATTCTATTTAGAGTGAGTCCAATTTCGTTGTCGGCGGAATAACTTGATGTTGCAAAATCTACGAGTTCTCGAGTTCTGTGTCGCTGATTTGCTTTTATGATTTTTATAGACTGTTCTTAAATACAAGATATCATGATAAAGCTGACGAAGTGCAAACTATCTACATGGCACCCTACGTCATTGAGTTGGGAAATGTCTTCGGGGAACAAAATCAATACCAAATTAGCAATGTTCCGGCGCAAGGTTCTGACCCTATGCCAATCGGTGGGGACAACTGGAGGTGGAATTGCGAAGAGGAACTTTTAATTTCAAATAAAAAGGGAGGTTGGAAGTTGACCCACCCGGAATTCAGATGGGTGAATTCATTCTACCCAACAGTGGAGCAGTCTATTTCCCACGGAGAAATGGGCTCATGCAAAGTCGATGGATTGGAGGACGACGACAGCTTCAGTCAGTACGGAAACCAGTTTTACGGGAGATGTAAGCCAGTCAAGGGCGCGTGGCAGCATTCCGTCGACGCTGTGTACACTCCGTCTCCAAACATATTCCATCATTGTTCAGAGGAACATAACATGAAAAAATTCCAAAAAGGAGGCAAGATACCCACACCACAATATGGAGAGCAATTTGGGGTGAAGGCTGACAAGACCGGAATCAAGCCAACTGTTGCAGACGTCTGTGGACAATGTCCGGGCTATCCTTGGATGGAAGACCTTAAGGCTTTATTTCCGGAGGTTGAAGAACAGGGAAAAAGAGAAAGGAGTAGGAGAGAAAAAGCAAAGACGCAACGAATGCAACCTGCATCTTTAACCACCACTTCCACTACCACGACCGGCACGACCAGTACCAGTACCACTATCACTATACCTGCAACTACATCTACACCTACTCCTGGTGAGACGGATGAGGAGAGGAGGAAAAGGGAGCGCCTGCAAGAGGAGTTGGAACGGAATGCAACTCGTGAACAGCGGTTCAAGGAGTTCACCGTTCGTTTTGACGACGAAGACGACGGATGGTGGCCGCGTAGATGGCAGAAGAAACTCCATAAGAACGCACCGCAACGACAGCGAAGTCCTGTGGCGATGGTGGGCCTCTCAGTTTGGCGGTATCGAAAGCTGCACGGGATCTTCGAGGTGATTGTCGCATTCTTCTTGACGCCAGTTTGTGTGTTTGTGAGTCGCTACTTCAAGGAGACGTGTCTGGGATGGCGCGTGTTGGAGCAGCCGGCATGGCTCATGGGACACTTGTCGCTGTCGATGATGTCGCTTATTTTCCACATATTTGGGGTGCACTCTGGAGTGATGGGGGTGGGGCTGATGGGGAGCAGCAGACGACAGAACGTAATAAACCACAGGTATTTGGGATTCGGGACGCTGCTTCTCTTCTTCCTTCTCAACCTTCTCGGAGCCTTTCGTCCCGTCGGCCTCTGCGCTCGACGCTGCTGCATTATTCTCCACTGGTTCTTCGGTCTTCTCGCCTACGCTCTCAACTGTGAGTCCCCTTCCTTCAGTATTCACAATAATCGTTAATTGCTATTAATGTGACGTTACGGTTGTTGGTGTTTGCGTTGCAGTCGTGTGTGTGTTGACGTCCATCAACATTCCTGGCTCTCCCTCCGCGGACATCGACGTCAGCCTTCCTACGGAAAAGCGAAAAGACGGAGACTTTGCAATTGTCTTTGTCCTCACCATCGTTTGGATTGTCCTGGACATTCTTTTCCACGTCGTTGCCAATGTGAGACAAGCAGACGAGCTGATTCGATTTTGTTAACATTCTCAGACTTAACGCTTGCTTCATCGTTGTTATGCTGTTATTGCTGTTTGTGTTTCAGGTGTTGATTGTTATGTCGGATGCACGCGAGCAGGTGAAGCGTGCGTACTTTCCAGTGTTGATGCCCTGCGTCGATGAGGATGAGCTGATTGACACGGAGGTATTTGAAAGTTCTAACAGAAAATGTTTATTCGCCATTTATTTTCAGCATTCTGACTTTTGACTTGTTTTCGTGTCTCGATGTGTTGCAGGGTAGTTTTTCGCGAAAGGTGCTTCTATCGCTGTACGTGATTGTGTGTTCGTTGATGACCATCGCTGTTGTTGGGGTCATCTATTCTCAGGTGCCGAACGGACGCGCCTTCTTTAACATGACACTGACGCACAACGAAACTGGGGATCTCTACGCGGATCTTATCAAGGAAAACGGAAAGGAAATGGCATTCTACTTCCCTCCCTTCTTCTGAAGTCCGTGTGTATCAGACGTTTCTACTTCGAAGTGTATTTAACGAACGAAAGCTTGCTCAAAATTACTTTACTGCGCATTGTTTTACATTAGAAATCACAAGTTGAACTACAATCAGTCTTGTCCACATTTCCATGTTAGCTCTTAAAGGTCTAGAGTTCCTAAAAATGTACTTAGTTATGATTTTTCCTATAGTCAATAATAGTCATATTATTATTAACTTAGTTATAAACTGTAAAACACAACGTGATCAGCCATCAGCCTACAATGCTGATGAAGTTTATGAAATTAGTTAAATTGTCCACTCGAAAGTAGGTTTTAGTATACGAACTAAAGTTACTTTACTTCTAAATTGTTCGTAGCTTTATAATGTCAAAATTTCAATTGTGAGTTTGAGTAATGTAGCAAAGAGCAATCTCACGTATATTATTGTATCTGTAGTAGTTAATGCGCAAACTGGCGTGTGGTTTTGTTAAGTGTTAATTAAGGAATTAAAGTGAATGTAAAAGTACTTCATTGTTAAAGTCAAAACTCAAAATCGCTCTCTGTATCCTTTGTATGCGTGCTATGTTAACAAGGTTATTGTGATCCACTTCGTTATTGACAAGCCAACCGGAAGTCTAAAAAATGAAGTATTCACTAAATACTCATCAACTCATCATCACTCCGGACTCCAGTCGTCATCCTCTGGAATTCTATCAAAATCAATCCACCTGTCTAACTTACAGGATGAAGTTCCACATTGTTACAGTGCTACTGTTGTGTTTAGTGATCACTTCGTGCCCCTTCAAGATCTCCAGAAGAAATGTGAAACAACTTGAAGATCCTAAAAAAGAGTCATCGTTGGTAGTAAAACATCGGCCTTCAATGGAGTACAAAGAACACGAAGAAATTGACCCAGCCAACAGCAGCCTAAATGGAAGTGAAGACGGTGGAAACGGGAAGAAGAACGCCAGTTCCATTTACTTGTTTCCAACTCAGACATTCCTCACTCAGGGAGACAGACTAACTCAAGAGGAATGGGGAGGCAACTGCACCCTCGCAGACTGGGATCGATGCAAAGTAGTCAAGACTTGGTTTGGATGGTATCTCGACAGAGTCGAGTCTGAAATGAAGTGGAAGCATATGGAACTCGATTGTGTACTGGAACCTGTTCTCTGTATGAAAAATGGATGGACTGTAAATCGGTGTCACATTTTGTGTATGGGCAGATGCAACAAAGGTTATTTAACACTTAAATCTATTTTAGATTTAACATTAATTGTTCATCTTCGATGATAAGGATTGTAACAGAGATGATTTTGATTTTGACAGAGCTGCTGTACAAATACGACAAATACATAAGTCACGAGGAGGAGTGCAAGGCTCATGCTCATGGAAGACGGAGAAGGAAGAACGCTGATGAATGATGACAATGTGAAGACAGTAGAAGTCCAAGAATGGCTCATCGAGACGAGACTTAAGATTCCATCCAGTCGAAGCAAAGCAATCCTGTCTCAAAGCATTAAAATCAATAAAATAATATTTCAAAGTATTATTCATTCATGTAAGTCTTCAATTGTGGTTGGCATCAGTTTCATCGATTTTTGATTAATAAAGATTTCTAACTTTGAGCTAAATGAGGTCAACCTACAAGGGTTACTTTTTGGTTGATGTGATATTTTTAGTTTTATGTCAATTGGTGACCCTTTTCTCAATTTAGAGTCTTCTTGCACTCTTCTAAGAATTGGTGGATGGAATGTATTGTTAAAAAATAGATGGCTTTTCAAAGAAGCTCCAGAGTGATGTCCTCGTGATGCTTAGCAGAGATTTTATGAGTACGTGAATCTTTAGAATTTTATTTTTAACTGGAATGTGGGATTCCTAATTTGAGCCTTAGATTTTATTTAGTGAACCCTTCAGTCTCTCCCCCTTCCTAATGGGTCTCGTCCACTCTTTAACAATGTAGGGTAGGTTGCAATGTTGGAGTTCATATTGACTGACTTAACTGTTCAAGCTTCTCTCATCTATTGTAAGATCTCATCAGTGATAAGGATTTTAGGAAGGTTGGCCAGATTCATCATCAAGTTCAGTTAGAGTTTACAGTTGATTCAGTTGAATCAAGTCGTTTGTAACTGCGATTTCAGCATCTTCTAAGTTCTGACTAATTTTATAATATAATATTCTATAAGGATTTGATCAAAAGCTGTGCCATTTAATTAACACGCATGTGTAGTGTTATCATTAGTGCGTTTAAAGATACTAATTAATTTACTCATTCCGAAAATGGCACCTCTCATGTTCAGCGAAATTCAAGGGGGTCTTGAACTAACTACATCATCAGGTAAGCAGTTTATCACCATTGCACTGGTCTTCATATTTTAGTACAAGGATTACTTTTCGAATTTGAAGTGCACCTCCATCCGAGATGATTTTAAGGTGTAGATTTCCATGTTATTCAATTTTTTATTACTTTGGATTTCAGAAGCTGAACAAGCTCTGTGGGATTCTTATGAACCAGATTTCCTTATCGGACAAGGAAGCTATGGATTGGTTATCGCGGCTAACCGGGTATCAGATCAGCTTCCGGTAATTGCTTAGATTGTTATTTTGTCATTAACATTTCAACTATGTTGACTGGACATTTCGGATGATTAAAAGCCTTTATGTATGATTCTTTGCTTATATATACATATCCAATTAATATCTTAACATATTTTAAATCTCTTTTATACTATCTAGACACGTTCTAATGTTCAACATTTAACGCTGCATTAAAAAAATAGTTTTGTTCCTTATGGTATGGTATGGTTCTTCAAATACTTAACAAATCTTTTATCTTTCGAATTCCAGGTTGCAGTGAAAGTAATGGATTCGAGCTTAGTGAAATTCGAAAAATCGGTAAGGAATCATCCAAATTACCACTTTTTATATTTTTAAAAAGTTAATAACTTTTATTTAATACAAAATCTTTTATTAATGACGCATTAGTTCGTTCGATATCCAAATGAAGTTCTCGCACTGGAAATCGCTAAGGACGTTGAAGGAGTAGTCAACCTGGTGGAATGGTGCGACAGTGGGGACAAAATTTATATCGTGATGGAAAGACCCCAAAATTCTGTGGACTTGAAAGATTTTCTCAATAACTACAGGAACATTTTAACCGAAGACCAAGCCAAAATTGTGATGACTCAAATTGTCAAAACTACACATGAACTCATGAACCTTGGAATCATGCACAGAGATCTAAAGGTATGTCTTATTATATAGTTCTGTGGTGTTCACATTCAACTTCAGGATGCAACTTTTAACTGATTACATTTTAATTATTTTTTTCTTTTTGCTTTCAATTTAAAGGTGGAAAATATTCTCGTCGATATAAACACATTCAAAGTGACGCTAGTCGACTTTGGACTGGTTGCTAAAATCTCTTCGCCCAACCAAATTATTAGCACCAAAGTTGGTAAGTTGACTGCTCGTGTTTTTCTTAAAATTCCTGATGAGGTCTGTTAATAATAAAATAATACTTTGAAACTTTGAAGGAACTCTAAGTCATTTCCCTCCGGAGTTTTTCACCCGGAAGCACTTCACTGTGGATGCTGGAAGTGTGTGGGCCATGGGAATCATTCTACACCACATTCTGCTGGGCTACATCCCTTTCGAAAATGAAGAAGAAATTGCCCGGGGTCACTTTTACACTCCAGCGCATCTTACACCAGGTAAACTTTACCAAATTAACTTTTAATTTAAACTATACTATACCTTAGTGAGTGACTAATCTCCATACTTGTCTATTTGTACTTTCCAGCGGGCAAAGACTTTTTGCGAGCATGTCTGAATCCGAATCCAAGGCGGCGTCCTTCTTTCAGCGAACTTGTTTCTCATCCGTGGATTTCTTCTGAGAAACCTGCAGAACAGGAAGAGGCTAACGCTGAGGAGGTTCTGGAAGAAACGGAAGCTTCGAACGCTGATGAAGTTTTGGCAGTCAAAGAAGATCTCAACGTCAATTTGGACTCATTGACTCTCTACCGTACCTCAAGATAAGGCGACATTCTGACCAACGCTATTTTTACGAGAGAAGCTACCTTTTGCAGATTTATACGAAATATAGTTGTATTAAGTTGCAACGATGTATCATGATTATGAGATACTTCATTATGAAGTTCGAACACTTGTGATTATTATTATAAAGTTAAGCAATCAGATTAGAGATTTTGTCTTCGTACAAAAGTAGGAATAAGTGAACTGTTTAATCTTTTGATTTATGTAAAGTATGTTTCAGTCACTGATATGAGGATGGACGCAATGACTACTGAGACTGTCATTTAAAACAAGTGAATAAGGGAAAAATGAAACCGATTTTTGTTGATTTGACATATTGTTCGATGTCAAGTGAGATGTAATTTACCTTTTAAAAAGGATTTCTCTTCTCTGGTGCAAATAAATCTTTACACAAAATATCCTAATGTATATCTTTGACTTCACCTTGATTTTTACTCCATTACCAATCTTATTAACTCATTCAACTGATGCTAGAATTTTAATGGTCTATTATAACAAGTAAGTGCAGCTCCGGAAGATTCATAAATGTTTGTTCATCAACTCACAACTGACACAAGGTTAGAACACGCTCACGTTTTGCTTGCTTTATCCACATGAACATAACTTAAGCCAAGGAGAACCGTATTGATCTGTGGCATACAGAGGAACAATAAAATTATGGGATTGTCAAAAGTGATTCAGAATTATAGCCTGCATCGACAGTAGCATCGACTTCGAGCCAGTAATTGGCTAATTAGTCCTTTAGAAGGCCAAGTAATCGCAATAAACATTTATTTTACTACCAGCAGGCGGAAATCCACGTTTAAATATCTTTCAGTGTCAGTACAACTGTGGAGAAGAGATCGAAATCTGTGCTAGTTGTAAGATCCCTTGTCTTAATCATATCTGTACCTATTAACGTGTATAAAGTAAAGTCTCAATCGAAAGCTTGAAGAACGCAATGAAGCTATTCCTGCTGGGACTATCCACATGTCTCATTTTCGACTGGGGACTTCCTGGCTGCGTTCCGGAAATTCGCTGCACACACAACCGAACGACGAGATGCCGATGTCCCTCGTGGGTGTTCAACTTCTCCGACCGTCGTGATTTTTGTGGTCATGAATTCCATGGCACTGGACGGAATTGTAACCAACATTCAATTTACATTTGTTATCTCAACGCCCCTACTCCCAAAGAAACGAAGAGGTTACAGCGTCAGAATGTCACATTTGCTAACTTCCACAAGATGTGTTATCCAAGCGACTGGCCTGCCAGTTACTGCGGAGTCAAATGCTGGAGTGACCGTGTCAGTGACTGTGCTACTCACTGTTATCGGAGCAAAGAGGAGGCAGAAGATTCCATTAAGAAAGTCTACGGAAATAAAACGCCCTGGGATGTCATCGTGGTAAATGAGTAGAGATTCATTGGCAATCGAATTTTGACTTCATTTTCTGTATTTTCTTAACTTTCATACAACAGAATGAATAAAGATTAAAGATTGTTTATGCAGCTCATTCGTGATCTTCTCCAGCATACATAGGAACTGTGCACAGAATCAATTAAAATTGACATATTTTATTAAAATTCCCTTTGTTATTAATGGATGTCATATTTGATGGTTTCTTACGAAGAGACACCCAGTTTAGAGGACGCTCTCTACATGGACATCCACATCCGAAGATGTTGCAGGAAGTTACTCCACAGTAAATCCATCCTGTTCCATTGTTCGATGGGCGTCTCCCGTCGTGACCTCATCAACAAGTAATCGAATCGAATAACTCTCTCGTTGTTTAATCTAGTCACCTAATTAAAACGGAATCCAACCAACTGTACAAATTAATTACGCTTACAACAGCCTCGCCAGAATCCAAAGTTGGGCTAAAAAGTACAAAAGAGTTTAAAGTAATGACGGGAAGCTTAGCATTAACTTGTGAATTCGAAGATTTGTCGAACAAATTGGTAGGAACTTATTAAGACAAATAAATATGAGACTTCCTCAGCTTACTTCCATTTGCTCTCCACATCTCCAGATAGGATAGCAGCAATCACCTGCAGCTTCTTGTGCTGATAACGTCAAGTAAATTGCAGCCAGCAGAACTGCCCAAAGCATTTTAGTATTTCTGGAATGTGTTGAAACTTCCCAACTCATATTGAACGGTGAACGGAACAAAATAAGAAGAATATCCGAAACAAACGAATGCTTAGCTGGCATTAAGTGGAACACTTTGATCAGATTCTGACTAAGTAGAGAATTAAGATTGAAGAACACACCCAGTTTTTCTACAGGTGGAAAGCCTGTATCTTTGGAAAGGCCTATGAGAACCTCAAATGCAAGAAGGCTTGCTGAAATCGTTAATCTTTTATGCTGTGGATTAGTAGCCCACCTAATTCTGACAAATTGGAATACTTCGAATATAAAAGTGAATACTACTTATCTCCCACAAGCAATCAATTGAATTTACGACTGTTTTCGTTCCTCTACACATCAATCAAAAAACGTGAACTAGAAACACAAAACTAGGAAATTATCGAACAAACTGGGAACAATATCTTTAGAATAATTCAAATGAGTCATTTAATACTACACAATTAGCCTCTTCGATTCACAAATTCATTAATTACACATGATCACTAAATTGCCTTAACCTGAACCCGAACCGAACCACAATGATAAAATTACACACTGAAACATTCAAACATTATAACTACACACATTTAGTGCATTAATTAGAATCTCTTGATTCTTCAGCATTGTCTGTAGATGAAGAAGCAGCAGTGTCTGCAGCGGAAGTATTGTTTGTCTTCATCTTCTTCTTTTCACGAATATCCTTAAGCGTTTCTTCAATAGTCCGCTTGTCCATTTTCTGATCGCTTCGTACTAATTAAAAGCAATTAAAACCCCAATTAACCTTAATCAAATGAACATTTTACTATGAAGATTCACACACAAGGTTTAAACACAACTTACCAAACCCGTAAGCCTTAGAAGACTCCTGTTTGGTGGACATCGCCGCATCTTTGGCGACAGACAGACTTCCTCCCAAATGTTTTTCGTACTTTTCCAGGTATTTCTCCCCTCCTCCTTGAGCTCCTCCTCCCCCTCCTCCTCCTCCTCGTCTCTTCCGTTTCTTCCTCAAAGTCTCTTCACCTTCGTCTCCTCCTTCTTCTTCCGGCCCTGCGAGGGGATCAAAATCGTCCCCACGTCGCATAGCAAGCAGTTCTGCATCCACAGGCTCCTCTTTGAACAAAACAACGTGACGGTCGACTTCTTCCATTCCGAAAGAATGTGCAAACACAGTTGCAGCTTCCGCAACCTCGTGGCTACACAAAAATCAAAACACACGTTCATAATTTCTATTCTTAAAGTACAATAATCTGCATGATCTATTTTTACTCACAGTACTGCTCGGGTGACCTTATCCATCGGTTCAAAAGCAATCCGATCCCTTTCAGGATCAGAGACGAATTCATCAACTCGCTTTGCCAAATTCGACTTCAGTTCTCTCATCCGTCGTTCCTTCTCTGCTCGCTCACGCTCCCAAGCCAATTTCCGCTCTGAAAGTAATTACAAATAAAATGTAAGCAAAAACAAATCACAACTTAAAAACATGGCAGGTGGGGTTTTATGTTATTGAATTACGTTGTCGAATTTTACGCTCCTTCTCGTCGACGGCGGGTGGGCGCTCCATCCGCTTCATAATGGAGCCTAAGATGTCCATCCTGAGGACCTGCAGTCGGCAGTACGAAAACTAAATGACAGTGATTATTAATTGGCAGTTAATTAAAATCGTTAAAAACTTGTTCTCGTCTGCTGGGTTCCTTGTGAACTTGAAGCTGCTGGTGGTGGTGGCTTCCCGGGACCAAAATTCCAAAAGCCACAAATTCAATGAAACTTGAGATTGGAGACTACGGATTCCAGAATAAAAATTGAAATTTTTAACTACAGATTTCGAATGAGACGAATTTAAAATTACATAAAATCCCAATGCTTGCACAAGAGTATCTCTGATTTTGCATATTTTGTTTTATTCGTCAAAATACACGGAGTAATCTAGAAACCGTACATGAGAGCATCCAGCTATAAGCGATTAAATTAAAATTATCATTATACAATTTGTCATGAATATATAGACTAATTTCATTAAGATCTAATTACAGATAACTCACTTCAAACAATCGTAAGTCATCTAAAGGATAGCACCAAATACAAAGCACTAATGCACTTGTCCGTCATAATATATTTCAGATGCCTACAATCATAATTCCTATTAATTACTTCTTGTACTTAAAGTATATAGTCTATTGCTGCAGCACTCATGAGGTCACTTAATTTATGATTAAATTAATTATTAATCAGTAACATTGCTCCTTTCAGTCAAAAACGATAGTGCAACTATCGTCTTATCGATTATACAACTGCTGACGATTATACAACAACTACTACTACTACTTATCGATTATACAACCTGGTTGTGTGGCTAACTGAACAAAAGACAGGAATCTCTAAGTTTAAAGTCTCCTTATCGAACATATTGGGTCACTTATCTTCACATAAACTTCTTACAACAGAATATCAATTAAAGTACACTATATCTAAAAATTAGCTCGTAAAACCATTCACAATTGTCTTAGCTTGTATCTTCCCTAATTAACTTCCAGTTCATTTGCGTTTCGTTCCATAAAAGTGTTACAGGGGTAATAATATCAAAGTTTAAATGAAAAGTCTATTAAGGTCGGCCAGCGAAGTAGGCGTTCGACAATTCGGACACTCCGGTTTAATTCTGAGGCTTTCGGTAATGCAAATTCGACAGAAGACGTGTCCACAAGGAGTCGCCATGATTTGTCCATCGTCCGCTTTGATTTCTTCGAAAGGAAGGAAACATATTTCGCAACACTGAAGCACTCCGTCCTTCTTTTCGTCGTCGTCTTCGGAGGAAACACTCATGGAAGGTCGCACAGTAGCAGGTGCGTTGTTCGGAACAGGACGACTTTGGTTTTGATGCGGTCGATTCGCAGCCTCTGAGGGTTCAGAAGTCAGCCAAGCTGCCAAGGCTCCTGCAGCAGCCCCTGCAACGAACACAGCTGCTGTCTTCAAAAAGGATCCTCCCTGTTGACCCTGATTTCTTCGCTGAGACATCGTTCACCTAAGTTTCCAAGTTCAATAAGTTTTTCTGAAATATTCACAAAAATCTGAAATTGTAATTTCATTCTTTGATATTCAAGTGTCTTTTATTTTACGTATGCTATCAGATAAGTTTGAAAATATATTTTCTAGATCTAGATTTTAATTAGATTCAATTTATTGCTTGTCATAAAAATGATTTAATATTATTAACTAATTATATATCCAACTAGACACACTGACACACACTGCCCATTTCATATATTGGAATTCTAGTAGTAAGAATTTGTTACACGTGTAATTCCAAATATTTAACTTACTTGTTTTAAAAATCTCTTGCTCTCTGATTTAAACTTTTAAGCACACAATCTTAATGTTTTGATTGTTGTAGATTGTAAACACTGCTGCTGCTGTAGGAGAGTCGATTGTCCAACAATGAATTAACAATTACAACAACACACAGCCTCACAGCGTGTGCAAATTGCGAATACGTTTTGTGCAAAAGTACCAAATGGCTAAATAGAATAATATGAGATGTGATGTGAATGTGTCGTAATAATATGTAATCTCTGTTCTGTTCTCTGCGTGCTGATTGCCCAAAGGGAATGTAAAGGTAAATTCAATACTGCTGGTTCAATCTCAGCCACTCGGCTTTTTCCGTGCAGAGTTTGCTCGATAGAATATAGGCGGACACTTAATTCCATTCTCTTGTACATTAAACACATCTCTCTCGTAACATAACACACGCTGAACATTCCTTCTGCGTATGCAAAAGTCTCGTGTGTATGCAAAATGGAAAAATATGCGATACACGATTAATAAATATGCAAATATGTGTACAATTTTTCATTAAAATGTTTATTGCATTGCATTAAATAGAACATAGCATAGGCTGGTTCTGATTTGATTTTGGGTTAAACAAACAATCAAAAGATCACTTTAAACTACGTAAAAGCCTAATAAGCTGCATGAAAAATTCAAAAAACTAATCCTTAATGAACCACACACAATTTTAAAACCCTTCATTTCTCTCAGCAAACATGTAAGCCCACCAATAAGCCACATTAAACATGAAAAACGCCAATGGAAACAAAACTCTCGAGACCAAATCAACTTTTTGAGATCGCTGCAAAAGTCCAGCTCCCATTGTTGGTCGATTCGGCATATTCTGCATTAAAGGAAGAGGAAGAGTCTGTCTGTATTTGTACAACTGAATATTATACCCAACAATTGACACTTCAATAATCGCCAACACTATAAACGCCAAGCAAACTCCGGTCCAGACGTCCAACGCCTTTGCATACGAAACTGGAGGAACTGCTTGATTGATTCCGTAGATCTGTGCGACCATCTGAACCAATCACAGCCATTAAAATTACTTCTCCCTGAATCAGATAAGTTCACATGTAAAAAATAACTTACAGTAAGCATTGTAGTGATTCCAAGCGAAACTCTCGCATCAATCGTACTCGCTCCCAACCAAAAAGAAATCCACGAGACCATAACAATCATCCCACAAGGAATAAAATTCTGAATCATGTAATAACCCAGCTGCCTTTTAAACGTGAAGTTTGCAATGAGACAACTGAAGCTGCCAGCAGTTGTTTTGTGATGACACTCCCCAGTGGAATTATGAGTCATGGTGAACCTCGCAAGATTAAGCGTCGGTGGAAGTTGAATGGCAGAGCCTCCTTCTTTCCACTGGAAGATGAGTTTCGTTGTTGACCAAGAATAGGAGCCCATTTTAATCACACAAGTTTGTTTGTCAAGTGGGTAGTACTTCAGATCCATAGGACACGACAGCGTCAAGGAGAGTCGAATGCTCAACAGAATTTGTCCTTTCGGAGGAATAACTCGGATCATTATGTTCGGCTTCATCATATTGTGGAGATGGGCGTGTTTCTCGTTCATGAAAAACAAGTCAGGTGTCCACAGACGAGAAATGTCTTCAGGAATTGTTACAAAGTCGCTGCTGTTGAACTGAAGTCTGTGGTCAATCCATTCTTGACGGACGGTCGCTTGGAGGCGATATTCCATTCGGATGTCGTCAATCATGTCGATAGAACGGAGGAAGATGTTCACAGTGACTACGGTTGGACCTCCAGTTCCATTGTTACCTCGTGGACGAATGTCTGGGTTGTACAGAGTTCGGTTTTTAAGAATTAAGTTTACAAAGTCTTCGGCAGATTCGATATCAAGCTGAGGACCGGGTAACGAAGGTTCGGGAGTTGTTGCGGATTCTTCAGGGTCGCCTTCAGCACACAAGGTAAATTGGGGAATAGTGAGAATTCCAAAAAGAAGAAGAACAACCGTAGAATTCATTTTGTAAAAGTTAAAACTCAACAGGGAGGAAACTAAGGAGCCAGTTGACTTTGGTGAAAGTGAAGGATTGAATGACAACGATTTTGGGTGAATGATGAAAGCAGAATGATGAGAGATCAGCTCAGTTGCATGCATGTCAATTTGTCATAATTCATTTCTCTCTTAATTAATGTGATCTCATTTTTGTACAACCAACCAACCGAACATTCCACCTCACTCCGTACGTACGCAGTCATTAAGGCAAATGCAAACTCGACCTTAGAACCTCATTTTTACCATTAGGTATTTTGTGTGTGTAGTATTTATTTAATTCCGGGAGAACACACACAACCTCACGTAACCAAATTAGGCAAAAGTATACACACCCTCTAGTCTTCAGGATTAGTAAAGCTATTAAGCAAGTTATTTGTGTTACAAATTAACCCGAGTGAGTTTTATAGAAAAGAGGAAAGAGAAAATGAAACAACAGTTTTCAGGGTTTTGAGTAAAATGCGTGCAATGCAGCAGGGAATTAAATCGCATGCGAGAATGTGCGAACTGTGAGGAAATGCAAAACACCAAGTCAAGTCAACAGAAAAACAATACTTAATTTTTGCTTATTCTAACGTTTCAACTGTTCATCAAAAGTTCTGCGTCCGGAAATTTCGTTTTGGATTTTACTGTTTTTTGTGTGTTTTATTAGCAGAGAGAATAAAGTCAACAGACGAGTTGAATTCTCATTAATTAATAAAGGTTCCAACATTGAAAGGAATGCGGATGAATTATAAAGACTAAAGACTACCTCTGCTTCTTCTTCCGTTACTTGCGGCTCTGCTCTGTCTGTTTGCTATTATTAAAGTAATGTTTAATCATGTAAAAAATCAAAGAAGTATCATAGCCAATTAAAGTGTCTCAACGACGAGTTGGAACTGCTGGCTTTCTCCACACTCGAATTTATTGTACCCGTTCCATCTTCATCGGGTTCATTAGGTTCTTCGTCTTTAATCAGTCCTCATGATGCGTCCTTTCTCCCATATGAGACGTTAACTTTTGTTAACCAATCAAAGTTATAAGCAAGCAATACGTATCACGTGATTATTCAAAATCTATTATTTAATTTATTTCTTTAATCATCGTCTTTAATGTAGCCTTACATCTTATTGTTAGTACTTCTGCTTGATACACTTTAGGAGGGTTGAATTCGAAAGATCCTCGCAACCTGGTATAGTCCTTAGAATATTGACAAGATACGACTTACAACAAAATTATCTGAAGAAGATGATAATAAGTCAGGCTCCTAGAAGATAACACATTAATATTTTATTCGAATTCTATGAATTAAATTATTAGGATACAGTAAGTGGTTACTTACCACACAACAAACATGGTTGTTGTATAAAGGGACTTACAAAAACTTACCTTGTGTTGAGTTTGTACTTTCACTTCCTTTTGATAGAATTTCCCACGCCTCCCTTAAATTGAAGATGACTTCAATAACGGTCGTCTCGCTGTGCAGAACCTTCTCCTAAACCAACTCAGATTTCCAAACAATATCTTCAACTGACTACTACAGCACCTAGCTAAAATGTGCAAGAGACTTCATCGGCAGGTGTTTTAAATGTTTATGGAGATATATAGATGGAATGTGTATGTTTGTAGTTTATATGCAAATCGCAGCTATTTACGGCGTTCTGGTATACTTCCAGAAAGATACAACTCCATACAAACCATAAATTAACGGTGATTTACAACTAGGATGTATTACTTTGAGTTGTATTTTTTACAAATGCTTACGAAATAATGGGAAAGATAATGTAATTTTTATACATATACATCAATACCAACCCCATTGTGCGGGATTGTAATGTCTAACCAGAGAAGGATGGGTCATGGAATGTTTTGTTCGTTTAGCCGTAGTTGCTGTTTTGGTGGTAGTACTAGCAGTAGTAGTCGTCGTCGCCGTCGGCGTCGTAGTTGTAAATGAAGTTGGATCTAGATCAGCTGGGCGTGCAATTGGAGCAATTGGATCAGCTGGACGTGAAATTAGAGGAACTGGATCAGCTGGACGTGAAATTAGAGGAACTGGATCCGCTGGACGTGAAATTGGAGCAATTGGATCTGCTGGACGTGAAATTGGAGAAATTGGATCATCTCGATGTGAAATTGGAGCAACTGGATTTGGAACAGCAACCGACTTTGGGCGACACGCCGATTTCTCATGAACTTGATCTGAATTCACACATCGTCCCACAATCTCATCGAATATTTCATTCTTGCTACACTTTTCCGTACGGAGTTCGTACACACTTGTAATTCCACCTCGTTTAACACATTTTCTGTATTCACTGCAATCGCCATGGTGTGAAGGTGGCTTCACGTTATTCACGTGTTTGCTTGAACAGTGCCACAAATACTGGAGTTCAGGATTGGAAGCGTCGCAGTAATCTAGAAGAGAGTTCACCGTTTCAGACTAGCCTTTAATTGTTAGGGAGAAAGTGAAGGCTAAAAAACTAACCTGCGTTCAGCCATACGAGAAGGATTACACACAAACTGGTGTAAATAAAAAATAATATCGCAGGAGGTTGCATAATAGTAAGGGATGCGAGAGTTTTTATAAATTCAACCAATTGCTGCCGATTCAGCTTATACATTCTAGTGAACTGTTTGTTGTGTAATGTCGAGAAGAATTGTAATTGCTCCATTGATACTCGATTAACAACATGTTTAAGTTAAGAATGTTAACAAAGTTCTGTAAGAATATTTTGCGAGAAGTTTCAAATTACACAGACGATGAATTTAATTCTTAACGCTAATTATCAATGAAGGAAAAAGAAATCGAGAGCTGGTTGCCATTGTTCATCGTTTATTGGTGGGTAAAACACAAGGAATTTAACTTAAGTCAGATAAAATAAAACATTGTCTAAACTTTAATGCGACTATTACTTTAGTTTTTTAATACTTATTTCACTGTGTATTATTCAGTAACTTTTATTGTTTAACGTTTATTAACGTTGACTGAGTTTAGATTGGTTTTTTTAAAAAAGGTATAAAACATCAAACACACGATATTCTTTGAACTCAATTATCTAGGCTTGTGGAGTAATTTTATACTATACGTTTACTTCAAAGCAGAATAAAGAATAGACAGGAACCTACAGAACATCACCAAATTTAATTTGGAAGTTGGATAGAAAACCTGGCGATCAGGTGAATCGATTAAATATATTTATTGATTTTCAAAGTTATCTCATCAACCCAGAAATACGGAAATCCTTTCTTGGTACTTCACATTCACTTCTAAATGTTTCACAACAAACGGTAAACCTAAAATTACTCATCGTAATGTACAAAATTTCAAAAATCATCGAAATAAATAATAATTTTTTGCGTAAATAAAAGCCAAATCGATAATCTATGAAATGTAAGCAAGCATAAACTATGATTACTACTCATTGTTATGTATTAATTTTTGGATTTCATCAACGATTTCTTGGGCCAGTTCTTTTGTCACCCATTTAGCGTTCCGTCGACAGTTGCACCCACCAAACCGACCCCTTGACATCCATCACCCAAAAAAATCTACCTTTGACACCCATCATCAGTCATAAATCAACGGTGCCAAAAAGGCCAGCCATGGCACCAAACCTTTAACACCCATCAGCGTGAAAAAATGCACCAATTACAATTTTTAATTACTTGTATGCTTTAATTTTTTCTCAGAATCCAATTAAATTACCAACATTGCTTGAAATATTGCTCCAATTACAAATCACCAATTGCTTTCAAAACCAAACCTCCAAATTCCTATTCTAATTGTATTATTGATAATTCAATTACAAATTAAGTTTACAGTCAAATTACTTGGTCATCTCTGCATTTTAAACAGTATAGTCTCTGCTGGTTCTTTTTTCTTGGATTGTTGCTGGTATTGAGTCTGAACATTTGAGATGGAATAATAATGTCTTAGGGGTTAAGTAGTTGTAATTAATACCCAACAATTTGATTGTCTTACCTATCGCGTTAAGCAAACGACGTTTTGAAGAGTTAATGATTTTCTGGAAAGCAATATAACGATCAAAATCAAGAAAATGGTCTGAGACTAGCCACTGAATATTTTAGAAACGTCTTGTAATAATTACTCAAAATATTTTCATCTTTGGTTCTGTTAGTTCTGTAGATTAATCGTGTGCACAGATTTGTTCCACTACTGTCGCCCGCAACGCAGCTTGTACTGCGCTGCATGGGACAAGAGAATTGGTTATTATACAAACACCTGGAAACTGAAGTTATTAATTGGTAGACCGATTGTATTGATATTTACATTCAATATTATTTTATTGGAAAGTCAAACCATAATTACTGCATCATTAATACCAAATTGGTTATCCAGAAACAAATTGTACAAAAATCAAGTTGATGAATCAAGAGATAATGCACTTAAATTTTACACAGGTAGGATTTTGAATCAGTGATTATTGGGCGTCAATGTTTGTTGATGGGCGATGAGTATTAAGGTATGGTGCCATGGCTAGTCCTTTTGGCACCGTTGATTTCTGACTGGTGATGGGTGCCAAAGGAATGGGTGTTGATGGGTGTAAAAGGGGGATGCTTTGGGGTGGTGGGTGCCAACGGGGTGAGTTGTGGGTGTCAAGGGGTCGGTTTGGTGGGTGCAATTGCCGAAGGAACGCTTCCTGGGTGACAAAAGAACTGGTCCCAGGTTCTTCCCCCTTACTCACGTCCCCATGATGCATCTTTCCGATTGTTGACGTAAAATTGGGCTCAACTGGTACTTCCTTAGTCACGTCCCCATGATGCGTCTTTCCAATTGTTGTCATCAAATTGGGCTTATCTGGTTCCTCCTCAGTCAGGCCCCCTTGACGCGTCTTTCCAATTGTTGTCGTAAAATTGGGCTCAACTGGTACTTCCTTATTCACGTTCCCATGATGCGTCTTTCCGATTGTTGTCGTAAAATTGGGCTCAACTGGTACTTCCTTAGTCACGTCCCCGTGATGCGTCTTTCCAATTGTTGTCATCAAATTGGGCTTAACTGGTTCCTCCTCAGTCAGGCCCCTTTGATGCGTCTTTATTATATTTTTTGTCGTCGTCTCAATATTCTTTTCTCCTTGGAGCGATAAACTTTTGTACGAAAGTGGTTTAATTTCTTCCATTCCAAACGATTTGAGATCAGATGTGTTGTAACGTCTAATAAGAGGTCGATGGGTCGCTTTGTAATGTCTAACCAGAGATCGATGGGTTATGGAACGTATTGTTGGTTTTGGCGTAGTTGTTGTTGTTGTTGTGGTAGTAGTAGTAGTAGTAGTGGTAGTAGTCGTCGTCGTCGTCGTAGTCGTAGTCGGTTTAGGTGGAGTTGGAGCTGGAGCAACTGGACGTGGAACAGCAACAGGCTTTGGACGACACACCGATTTCTCATGAACTTGCCCAGAATTCACACATCGTCCTACAATCTCATCGAAGATTTCATTCTTGCTACACTTTTCTGTACGGAGGTTGTACACACTTGTAATTCCACCTCGTTTAACACATCTTCTGTATTCACTGCAATCTCCTTGGTGTGAAGGTGGCTTCACTTGATTTACTTTTTTGCTTGAACAGTGCCACAAATATTGGAGTTGAGGGTTAGAAGCGTCGCAGCAATCTGGAGGAGAGCTCATCATTTCAGATTAGTCCTTATAAAGTCGAATGAATTGTAAGGGAAAGAGTGAAGGCTAAAAAACTAACCTGCGTTCAGCCATACGAGAAGGATTACACACGAACTGGTGTAAATAAACAAAAATATCGCAGGAGGTTGCATAATAGTCAGGGATGCGAGAGTTTTTGTAAATTCAACCAATTTCTGCCGATTCAGCTGATACATTTTAAAGAACTGTTTGTTGTGTAATGTCGAGAAGAATTGTAATTGCTCCATTGATACTCGATTAACAACATGTTTAAGTTAGGAATGTTAGCAAAGTTCTGTAAGAATATTTTGCGAGAAGTTTCAAATTACACAGACGACGAACTTAATTCTTTTCTTAACGCTAATTATCAATGAAGGAAAAAGAAATTGAGAGTTGGCTCCAATTGTTCATCGTTTATTGGTGGGTTAAACATAAGGAAGCTATTTAACTTAAGTCAGATAAAATAAAACATTGTTTAGATTTTAATTCGTCGATTTCTTTGGTTTTTTGTTCGTATTTCATTGTGTATTTTTCAGGAGCTTGTATTGTTTATTAATTTCACTGACTGCATTTCTTAAGTGCTTCATTTAAAAGACATGGCTACGAATATCCCATCTGCAATTTATTAAGCTCAATTATGTAGGCTTTGACATTCTGTGTGGAGAAGGCTTGTGCAGGTAAAATTGTACTTTTGTTGATGCAAATGTAGATACACTCCTTTCTGATATTTTGAACGAACTTTAAATTTTATTCGAGACGTTTACTTCAGATTTCAGAGCAGAATAAAAAATAGATACTTTCAACTTTACAGAGTGTGCATACAACATCACCAAATTTACGTTCATATTTGTATCAAAAAATTTAATTTATATAAACTATGCAGCATATAAGCTACTAAAAATACATTTTCAATTTTCGCATTTTAAAAGCAGTAGAGTTGAATTTTTCAACATTAGCTAATCTATATAATTAATTGACCTATCTCTGTTTGTAAGTGGATAGAAGTAATTTTGAATTGATTTTAATTTCCAATTACAATCCACCGGACTATGTGACGTCACAATTTCAAAATAGACCTAGAAAAACCTAACTGTCCAAAAAATATTACTTGACTGATGCGGGTCGCGGGCGATTCTTTGATAATTGATTAAATTTGCAATTAACAACCCAATTTCCACTCTCGTACTTTGCTTTCTGAAAATCAGTTAACTTTGTTATCTAAATCTTTGAGATACCCTGTGCCTGTTTGATTACTTAATAAGCGACTATAGGAAACCCATACTTAAGACTAATTGAATTATTTAAATTGACAAAATTCTGTTTGAGGGATTGCATTACCCACACAAGTTGGTGTAAATTATCAATGCATAGGTTGCACTATTCTCAGGGATGATAGAATTTTTTTTAAAGTCTATTAAATGTTGCTGACTCAGGTGATCATTAACTAACGCGTTGGTTGTGTTGAGTAGAATTGCTCCATTTGCTCCATTGATACTCGATTAACAACATGAGTAAGTTAAGAATGTCAGGGAAGTTCTGTTCTAACAATGGGTATTCCAGTAAGAATCTGATTCGAGCTGTCTCAAATTACACTGGAGATTTAGATGAAGTTCTAAACGTTGAATATTAATGAAATAGAAATAAACCGTCTAGCTTTGTTAGCATTATTGAACGTCTATTGGTAGGTTAGCCATAAGGAAACGATATAGATTAAGCAATATAAAACATTGTTAAGTTTTAATTGGTTGATTCCGTTGTTTCTAGCATGTCATTAAAAATTCTTCTGCAGCTTTTTAAGCATATTAATTACATTTTATAAAGTGGTTTAAAAGATCGCAAATTTCACATAGTACTCAATACTTAAGACTTTTCTATTTCTCCAATGCTTTCAATCAAGAATCGCGAGGAAAATCTGATTCAGGCAAAAAATAGGATATTCCTACAAGAATCTCTGGAATTTAATCTGCTTTTATATTCTCGGTGCTGTTTGCTTGTGAAGTGAGGAGAGGAGAGTATTTTCGTAGATGCAGATTTGAAAAACCTGCTTCCTTAATTTGTAAATCAAAGTAAAAATAAATTTAATTATTACACGCGCTTCGAAGAAAATAAACGAGAGAGGAACAACTTTATAAAGTTAAATAAAGATTGCTTTCACATAAACAACTTTCATTTCAGTTTGAATATATATTTGAATTTCACATCTATTGATTTCTGATTTCGACAGAATAATCTCATGAGGCAAGCAATTCTGACTTTCTCCTTCTTACTTTCATGTTTCCCAACAAACCAAAATAAAATCTAAACCCTTCGTAATCTTCTATACATATAAAAGCCATGGGTCGGTTCTTTCTTTCACTCCACAAAGTTCTCCATCTGTAGTCATGCTCATATTAAAAATTTCAAATCTTCACACCAAAAAAGCCTGTAGACACATCGAATCGATGTTTCATGTCCGTAGATTTACAGTTCACTGCTAGCAACGCCAACAAACATTAATGATTTAGTACGGAACCGGAAATAATTTTATTCAACGTCTGTCCAGTCATTATTCTATTGGATCCATGAACATAAAATCGATCGATGTCTGAAAAATCTCAAAATTTAAAACCATAATCTTACAGTTTCAAAGTTCTCAAAATACGAATAATATTATGGTGAATCTACCATTCCCTGGATTGGCTTATTTCCTAGCAAATAAAAGTTTTTAAACTCTCTCTTATAAAATAAAAACAAATCGATAATCCTTGAAACCGGAGCTAACATAGTTGAAGTAATAATACCCTTGATCATAACGATTTTTTTCGTAGCGTCGAAAATAAAACTTCCCGTATTCAACCATTTCTGATTTCCTCAACCTTAAGTATGTGACGGATTTCTTACGTGTATGTGCACTTATCTTTGATCCTCAGTTTCTGATCATCTCTTGTTAGGTTTAAAATGATTTCGGCACTCACAAATCAAGCGTTTAACACGTATTCCGCATTCTACCAGCGTCTTGAAACAATTGCTTTCATGTGGAACTCAAAAACCAACCAACTTGAATACATTAAACAGCCAAAGAAATTGAGAATCTGGACAATCAACACATTTCTCGCTACAGTAATTTCCAACGGATGCTGTTTTTTCATCCTAGTCAGAGAAATATTTGTACCCGTGCATAAGTACACCCTTGGATATCTCCTTATTCAGCTATCGCTAACAATCTTTGCAGATTTCTGGTTAGGCACAACTATTTCCACAGTTTTATACGGAGATTCATACGTCCCCGTGTGGAACGAGCTTTGTAAGCTTTACTGCAAATTTCAGTCAACTGTTAAATCAAGTAAGAAACCGACACAAGTAGAAGGCCATCTTAAGCACAGAAATATTTTCTAAATGCTTTATTATTTCACACAGGAAAGTCTTCTAGGTTTGCATCAGACAAAGTGGGACTTTTCATGTTTGCCACAGCAATTCTATTTATCATTTATCCTTTCATATTTGTAACTTTCATAATCTACATAAATTTTGATCCCTTCGCTGCTCTCATTCAAGAAAACGAAGTTTTACTGTCACAATTCACCGGTGCACTTGCAATTGCCCATGTAATCAGAATATTCTTATGTTTCATTTGCGGATTCGGCGCATTCAGAATACTTTTCTTAGTAATTATTTTATT